>JAJJMB010012638.1:100977-351262 GCA_023531105.1 Papaver atlanticum
AAGCTGGTCTAGAAACAATCTAAGTGGAGCCATCATGCTTTTTGTTTACTAGAAATCAATAGGGTTGATTTGGTTGAGTCTTCCTTGTTTTGCGATTGCTTACCCTTCCAATTTAGGAAATTCGTGTGTATGCCTGAACGTAAAAGAGACGCCCTAGGTAGATTTGTTAAAGAAGATTTTTGGACGGATTTAGAGAGCCTGTGGTGTATAAAAAGGTTGGGACGAGTCTTAGGAAGGTAATCAAGACCTTAGGGGAAAGTTTAGAGCCTTAGAGAAGCCAGAAAAATCATTAGAAGAAGATCGGGTTCTGCTGCTGCTGCTGTTGCCGGAGAAGACGAAGAACACAGAACAGCGGAAAAAGTTAGTTGCAGAGGCAGACTTATTTTCAGTGACAACGAGTTACGGTCGCATCATCCTACAGTCACCGAAGCTCTTCAGCAACGATTCCGTCCTCTGTATTAGACTTTCAGCGACTACAGTATACCCTTTTCTCCCTTGTAATCAATTTTTGAGCCATACACATGTATTTTGAGAACACGATTAATATGAGGAGCTAAACCCCTTTGCCGAGGCGACGGAGGAAGCCATTGTTCCATGAAAAGTGGTATAGTTCTATTTTAATTATTTATTGCAATTATTTTACATGATTATTTGCATAGAACTTAAAAGAAAAATTGATTTTTATTGAGTAGTTGTGAGTTGTTTTGATGGAACATGCTAGGTTTTAAAACTTTTGATGTTTCATGCTTTTTTATTACAACTACTACTTCAAAAATCTATTAGAGGCAAATATTAGAATCACTTTAAAGAAGAATATTGCATGAATATTGATTAGAGTTTATCAATTAATTGGTCAATGGTGGAATCCAGAGTCTCGGTATTTTCTTATTATTATTGAAATTTTTTTATTTAATTCTCAAAAATCCTTCACAAGCCCGAGTTGAACGAACTTTACTCACCACTTTCACTACAACTTAAAATTCACATCACTATACGACTTTTGTCTCAATAAGAGATAGAATAGAAATAGGCTTCTGAGTGATAGATGAGTTCAAGTCTCCACATACCTTTTGTTGATGAAGTTCCACAAGCTCCCCTTAGTAGTTCTTCTTCTTTAATCGATAAACGCCGTGAAGTCTAAAGCTCAACTACACATTCTATCCTAATCCGAGACATAACTATAAGAAGACTAGAAATCAAGATTTATAGTTTTGAAAACTAAACTTGACAAACAAGCTTGAGATATCAAAGCTTGCTAGTTCGACTGAGCAGTGCTCTAACAAGGCGTTTCCTCTATTTTTTCAAAACCAATGACTAGATTTTCTCCGGGGCTTTATAAATAAATTAGCATATAAAAAATCTGAGTTTTTCATCATCAACGCGATATATTCTCCAAGTCTAGACTACAATAGACTAACAGAGTAATGCCAACATTAGGTACTCTTAAGTCCATATTATATTTACATCAGCATTTTGTGGTAATAATACATGACTATACGTAAACCGTAGTTTGATGTTGAAATCAAGTCGTAAACAAAAGAATACGAAATGCACATCACTATGCGTGGTTCCATTTTGTCATGCACATTAAAGGGGGATTTTTGTTTAGTGTCATAATCTTTTCATAACAAAGCCCATTTAATCAGTCAATCAACGTACCTGTTTTGTCTTGTTGTTGTTGTTTCTTTTAAGTCATGTAATTTTATTACTAAAACAAAAATACATCTCAAGGCTAATAAGCTAGAATTGAATTGCAAAAATAACAAGAAAAAATTGATCCAAAGATACATCTCAAGGCTAAAGAGTAAGATTACAAGGGGAATAAGCTGCCAGAACCTACTAACTCAGGAGATGAACCTGAAATATATTTCATCCTCCTTTTCTAATTCTCCCAAGAAACTAGGTTTCTCCTTATAGTAAAATACAGTCCCTCTTGCAAGCAAAACTCCATTCTTGGCCATCTTGTCTGCAGAGAAGTTGATTTCTCTATAGGAATGTCTGAAAGTGATGTTACTTATGTATCTCTTGATGTTATTCCATCTATTCCAAACAATCCAAGGAATTCTGCCATTACTAAAAGCTTTTAAAACTTCTTTGGAATCAAGGCTAAAATATACCTCTGTAAACTTTTTCTTGACTGCCATTCTCCTGCTATCACCAGTTGCATCACCTCTGCTATATAATTTGTTGCCACTCCAAGGCCTCCAGAAGCTGCTCCCACACAATCACCATACATATTTCTGTCCAGAAAACCAGCACCATCACTCCCAGGATTCCCTTTGGATGCACCATCACAGCAAATAAGAATTTGATTTCCAGTAGGCAACTTAAAGAAACATTGTTTCACCCCAGTAAAGTGAGTTTTAATTCCAGTGATACCAAAGTATAAAAGAATCTGCAAGTCATACATACTCCCCTATTTGGTACCACTTATCCTTACAGCACACTCTCTGGTGAAAGTAGTAATTCTCTGCTTGAACTTGTTGAAATTTGGTTCTTCATCCTCATAGAATATTCTATTTCTTGTATGTCATAGTTCCACCATCACATTAAATGCACAGTTATACCATATTGATTTTATTGCTTCACTCTTGCCTTTAGCAAAGTTTATAGAATTTCCTCAAACTTTATAGGATTCACAAAGTGGCAAATTCCCCCCAACCAATGCCATATTCTATTACTGAATTCACAGTGCCATAAAATATGTTCCATCATGTCCTGTCCATTGCCATACAGGTAACATTTGGATACTGTTATGAATCATTTTTTCCTGACTGCTTCTTCAGTTGCACAAGCTCCCCTCAATATTTTCTACAAATTTGCTGAGGTCTAGGGATGCACACTTGGACTCCATATTTTGTTTTCCCAAGAAATTTTAGGATATTTCTTTCTCACCAATTGAGCAGCATTAGATACAGTGAATTTACCTTTTAGATCTGCTTCCCAAACCAACTTGTCATGCTCTTCACCTAGTGCAGGTAATTCATTTTTCTCAAAGAACCTATACATCTCTTCTGGAATTTTCCATACTCCATCAACTATCAAATGCTCCACTTTTAAATCAGGATGATGTATCACAAAGTCATCTTTTGCATGTCTTTCTATTAAAGCATATTCTTTAATCCATTTATCATGCCAAACTGAGATGTTTTTGTCATCCCAACTAACCATCTCTTACCTTCATTAAATTCAGAAATCACCCATTTAATACCAAGCCATATAGATGATTGTTTGTGATATGTAATCCACTCACCCTTCTTATTCTTATATTTAGCCCTCATGAATTGAGTCCATTCAACTTCTTCTGTTTCAATCTTCCATAACAGCTTCATTAGTATTGCTTTATTCATAACTTCCAATCTTCTCAGAACCAGTCCACCTTTAGAAATTGAAGCATTCACTTTATCCCATTTCACAACAATTAACTTCTTAACGGCAGGGTCTCCATACCATAGAAGGTTCCTGATAATTTTTTCACATTCTTTAATGACTGCTCTTGGCCACTTGTATACTGACATATTATATATAGGGATACTGCTTAATACATGCTTGACCAGTGTTAATCTGGCAGAGAAAGCTAAAAACTTACCCATCCAACCAGCTAGCATTTTCTGCATCATTTCCACCATTCCCCATACTTGGTAAGATTTTACTCTGCCAGGGTTAAGTATTACACCCAGATATTTATCAGGTACCTCTGACAAACTCATTTGCAAGTATTCAGCTATCCCATGCCTCCTTGTATCTGATACACCATTTACAAAGCACTTACTTTTGCTTTTATTGATCACTTGGCCAGTTGAAATTTGATATTTTCCTAACAGGCTCATCAAATTGTCCAATGATTTTTTGTTGCCATTGCAAAACACAAAAATATCATTAGCAAACATCAGATGTGAAGGTCTACATAGCTTGTACCTTCCCTTCATGTAACAACTTTGAAAGATTTCTGCTTAGAACTTCCTCTGCAAGAATGAAAAGAATGAGAGATAATGGGTCCCCCTTTCTAAGGCCCCTTCCAACACCAAAAAAGCCATATGAACCTCCATTAACTAGTACTAATATCATGGCAGATTCAAATATCTTCTTGAGCCAACTGATTCCGATTTCAGAAAAACCAAATCTTCTAAGTACTTTAAATAAGAACTCCTAGCTGAGAGAATCAAAAGCCTGAGAAATATCTAGTTTAAGACCCACATTTCCACCTCTTCTTTTTATATTTAATTCATTTATCATTTCAGAGGCTAATACTATTTTATCATGTATGTTTCTGCCCTTGATAAATGCTCCCTGCTGTATGGAAATAAGTTTCTCAATCTTTGTACTTAATCTGGTGGTGATAATTCTAGTGAGGATCTTGAAATTAAAATTTGCCAAACCTATGGGTCTGAACTTACTCTAGTGGAAAGGGGGTATTTACAACCCACATCCACGACCCCCACCGATGGTCAATTGACCGACGACCGATCAAGACAGTCAAGGATATAATCAAGCGTTAATACCAGTCGTTCAAGATTTACTATTTTGGCCCTCACTCAATGACCCATTCCGGGACCGATGATTCATGATTAGGATTTCCTAGGTCCCACACTTTCTATGGTCACGATTAAGTAGACTAAAGTAAGCGGGTTTGAAGACAACCAGTCTCTCTTACTATTACCGCTCACTCCTCGAAGCAAAAACAAAAAACCTAGCCATCTTATTTCACGTCGCACCTCTCATCCAATCTCCCTCTCACTAAAACCAGTACCAATTTTCTTGAAGAAAATGATGATTGATGATCAGCTCATGGTTATTATCATTCAATACAAAACTAGGATCCGTTCTTCCTCACCCTCATCACAGAATAACGAGCAAACCCTAACTTTGTTTCTTGTACCGATTTCAAAGACCTAAGTAAGAACAACCAATCACTCTTTTCTTCTACCTATTTCAACACTTTTCTTCTTTAAATCATCATTCTCGTTACGATCTTGAGCATCACCCGATTTCAATTTCAATTTCTTGTATTGAAGTTTTTCTTTTTTTGTTAAGATTTCAATTTCGGAATTTGGGGTTTTTGCGCTATGTGTTAGCACAAATTTTGTGGATTTTGGCTAAGGGTTTTCAAATAATCTTTTGTAACTGATTTAGTGTTCTAATGGTAGTTTAGTTTTTAATGGGTTTTGCAGAAACTGATTTTGTATTAATGGATTTATTGTTTCATATTCAGTTTTGTCAATCTTGATATATACTCTAAGCAAGAACATCAGATTCTGATTTATTGTAGATTAGTTACCCTAATTTCTTTTTCATAAGGATATATCTATTTTTCTTCCTTGATTTGGGAATTTTTTGATTTGAAGGTTCAAATAGAACTCAAATTTACTGATTTTGTTTAAGAGATCTGAGATATGGGTTTTCAACTTTTCTTCTCCTTTTCATTTAGGGTTTTTCTTGAATGATTGAGGTTTTATATTAAGTAGTTGTTACTGTTGTGCTGGTGCTTGTTGTTTATAGATTTGAGTGTTTGCGTGGTTTGTCCTGGTGGGTATCATATGGTTTTAAATGTACTGGATTATCTTCATCCAAGCATGCACCTTTAAAAGCTGTTGAAAAGCTTGATGGTGAGTTTTATGTATCCTTGTGGATCTTTGAGCTTTCTTTAGTTTTAAAAGCTTTATTTCATAGGGTTTGTTTTTGTGTACTTGTAAGAAGGAATGCGATGGAAGAGATAATATGGTTCAATTTGCAAAGTATGGTCTCAATGCTGAACAAATGTAAATAAAACTTTCATATCTAAGTATAATATGTTTTTATGGTTCAAGTTCTTCATTGCTGTATAAAAGTAGTGTAGTTGTGAATTATCTCTTACTTTAGAAGAACATATATATAATTGTATTATCTGTTATTTTGGCTAGAGGGAGTCTGGAACAGTCTAGAAGTAACCATTTTCCTTGTTTTAACTCTGTAACCATTTTTGAGTTCTGAGTTCAGCATTATGATTAGTTCCATCTCAAATCTTGCTAAGTCCTGCGCCGTGCTCAGGGATGTGTTGTTATTTGGTGTTCATGTACCTAAAGGGAATAGCAGTCCAATGGAATGCAAGTACTTTTGACAGCACAAGTGTGGTATCCCAAGTTGGCCGAACTCCAATAACTTGCTCTAAACCTTCTTATAATTCCGTATTTTCCTTCTAGAATACAGAAATGTTGCTGATGGACATTATGGATCCATTTTCATATTGCGAGTCCCTTTTTGATATGTTTGGTCTGTAGTTTATGTTTAAAACTTATAATACTGAGTAGTTTGGGTTTTGTTAGTGCTTTTATTGGGATTTTAGGAAATTAGGGTTTATGCTTGAACTTGTTGCTGTGGGTTTTTGGGGATTTAGGGTTCTTGATTTTGATGAATCTTGGGTTTATGTTTGTGCTCTTAGAAATTCTGGGTTAGGGTTTACTGAGTTTCTGTGGTAGTGCTCAGATCATGTTGTTGCTTGTTAGTGTTTTCTATTTTGGTGAAATTCAGGATTTATGATGTCGTATTTTTGAGATTGAGTTAGATTGGGCTTGTGTTTCTTAGTAAAGTTTGTGTCTCTTATGATTTTCAGCTAGAGAGTCTGCCTACACTGGTTAATGGGGTATGGTCGGAGGATAACGCTTTGCAGTCGGATTCTACTTCACAGTTCAGGAAGTTACTCTCCATAGGTAATTGTTTTTTTGGTGGTTTAGGGTTGTTTTAGTTGCACTACTGTATTTTCTTGTACCGGAGATCTTATTTTTTGTTTTTAAATTGTTCATCAGAGAGAAGCCCTCTGATTGATTAAGTGATCCAGACAGGTGTAGTTCCTCGCTTTGTTCAGTTTCTTCAGAGGGGGGACTTTCCACAACTTCAGGTGAATGTTTAATTACTCTAAAATTGAGTTGGATTTTCTTTCTTCATTATTTTGAGTACAATTAATTAAGTATGATTTCGTGAAGCATTTAACCAAACTGTAGCCATGTCTCCTGTATGCACTAATTTTTCATGATTTTTGATTGTTGAACACCAGAGTGGTCATTGAGCATGGAGCTATCCCTATCTTTGTTGCACTTCTCAGTTCCCCAAGTGATGATGTTCGAGAACATGTAACTAGATAATAAAGACAGAAGGAATGGAGTTTCTTTAATGTTATATCTTATTTGTATAACTAGGCGTGCTTTGACTAATTTGAGGGATGAGATGAGCTGAGGTTGCTTAACATGTGTAAGCAAATGGGGCATCAAACCAACACTTTTTTTAACAAAATATAGGCTGTGTGGGCACTTGGAAATGTTGCTGGTGATTCACCTAAATGCCGAGATCTTGTTCTTTGCCACGGGCCTTGATTCCTTTATTAAATCAATTAAATGAGCATGCCAAACTTTCTATGCTGAGAAATGCCACCTGGACTCTATCTAATTTTTGTCGGGGCAAGCCGCAGCCTTCAGAAGTTAATTTTTCTAGGCTGTATGAGTCGCCGATAACCACTACTGTTAGGTTGGTTGATGGTGTCCTGCTTGGCGTCCCTAATGACCTCATATCAGAAGTTAATTTTTCTTTGCTATTGATTTCCTTGTGCAGACAAAGCCTGCACTCCTTGCTCTTGAGCGTCTTATCAATTCCACTGATGAAGAAGTACTTACAGATGCCTGCTGGACCCTTTCTTATCTATCTGATGGTACAAATGATAAAATTCAAGCTGTTATTGAAGTTGGTGCCTGCCGCCGACTTGTCGAGTCATTGATCTTTCCTGCACAGGGGGCCCGTACAATACTTTCTATTTGCAGCTGGAAGAGCACCTGAGCCAAGTTGGTGTCAATACAACTACCAAAAAATGGAACGAAACGCTTTTTCTGGGTGTGGTGGATCCAAACGATTCATTATCTCATCCGGCAGGGGTCTCTGATGTTCAAGTTGAGTCTGCTACGTGCTTAGATCCTGATCGTTTTTCCAACTTCTTGGTATGTTGCTATCTCATTTTCGTCTTAATGGTGTGAAAGGGAGGATTCAATTATGTTTCAAGCTCTGTAGTATGATTCCATTTCTTCCTTGTGTGGTAGTTCTTTACTTTATCAAATTACAGGTGTTTGTAGCTGAACATCCTCTGTTCTCAGAACTTACAAGTTATGAAAGTCTAGTTCCAATATTTGAACGGTTTGTGTCTGTTCATTTTGCATGTTGACATGTTCTGAAACTGCTGGGAGAAAATAAATAATTTGTTCTAAGGTTGGGTGAGATTAGTTGATAGCTGGGCAGACATGCTTGTCACTAGAAAAATATTCACCTGTCACTGTAGTGTATCATTAGCTGATCCAGTTGACGTGTGGCATGCTCTGGCAATGATTTCTGAGTTGGCCTCTAAAAATCCTTATTCTAGAGCTCATGAATTTGATTATAAGTAATCTAAGTATTGTTGCATAATCAAATGTTACATCTCAGAATGGTGATACTAAGATGAAGCTCGCATGCAGTTTTGTCTGCTGTTTTCTTACAAAATTCTTTGTATGTTGATATTTTCTTTCATAAGCTTGGTCTTTGGATTTGTCCTTGTTGGATAATTTATATTTCCTGTTTTGCACTGCCGATTTTAATAGGTTGGAATATGTTTTATTTTCTCATTACAGGTGAAAACATGGGCAAAGCTTCTGAATGCCTTTTGTACTGAAAGCTGGAGTTTGAATTAATCTACAAAGTCTAAATCCAACGTTATAAATACACCAAGCTGATGAAGTTATTCCCTGAAATTGTTCGAAACATCTGTGACCAGGACGTTCTTGCAGAAGATAAGATTCTTCAATGATTCCACTAAGGATTAAACCCCAAGGGAAGATGAGCAGTTGAGATATCACTTGCTAGAAAACTCATAAGCTTTGATTAAACTGTTTGTATCTGTCTATGCATGTAAAACTCACAAGCTTTGTTTAAATTTCTTGCATCCTTAGCCACTTCATTGGTTTCAATGTCATTGATTAGGTTTCCGTTGTTGCGGGCAAGGATTTGAAATCATTTGTTAATTGGATGGATGAGGCAGGAGATGGTTCTGACCATGGAGGTTACTATTGAAGCCCAGCATCCATCTCTCATCTTATGTATTATGCATCTGATTGTGGAAAGCCTCAAATACAGGTTGCAAACAAGGTACTGAGTAATGTCTATCTTGATTTATTGGTTTCATAATAGTGATATTCCACTTAAAATTTGTAATGGTTGCCTAAGTTGTAGGATTACTAGAAATTTTCCCACTGAAATAACAACATTGCAGGCTCAGTTTTATGAGTGTCTGAAATCAAGGAATATGTATAATACTTCCAAAGATAATTAGTTCTAAATTTTCTGAAAAATGTCGATTTGTGGGGTATTTTTAATCTTTGGTGCTTGTTGTTCCATGCTGGACTTGTAGTCTTTTGACCCTTCCATACATCTAGAATTCAGAATTTACTTTTTCTGTTACTTTCCAACTTAAGTGCCAGCTGAATCCTTTTTAGTGTAACTTTTTTTTCTTCAGGTGCACCCTTATGAAGTGTTCACTTTACAGCAGGTGTATAAATTGTGTGGGTTTAGTTCAACGCCAGGCAGTTTATCATTTTGCTGGTTTGCACTTTTCTTTAAGACACTTTGAACTTACTGGTGCTAGTTGCTCTTCTCTTTAAGAAACCTTGAACTTATTAGGATTTGTATTTGTGTGGATTCAGAATTTGAATCCTTTTTTGTATGATTTTAAATCTAAGTGTAAACTGAATTCAGTTATAAATTGTATAATGACATTGACTGATTAATGGAATTGTCATATTAAATTTATGAGTACAGGTTTCATTTCAGTTTCATTGAACTTGATTTGGTTTTCATTTAAGTTTTATTTAAATTCTCATTTGAGTTCCATTTTAGATTTAATCAGATTCAGTCTGGCCAAACAGATTCAGTCAGCCTGTTTGAATATGTTGTTTTTTTCATATTAAAATCTATATCTACGACCGATTGGTGTCATTCATGATCCCTTGACCGTTAAAATCGGTCGTTGATATAGGTTGTTCAGCGACCCGCGTAGCCACGTCATAGATGAAAAAGACGCTCAAACAGCGACCCTTTCCCCGACAGCCAAAGCAAGTCTTTAACTCGTATCTATGACTTGCTTTGACAGTCGCGAAACTACTATTTTCCACTAGAGTTATCAGCTTTCTTGGCACCCTGCACCTTAGGTAATAAGAATAAAAAGTTAGAATTTAGACCTTTAGGTATGAATCTGTGACTCTAACAGAATTGAATAGCTTCTATTAACTCCAAGCCAATAACCTCCCATGAAAATTTGTAGAAACTACCAGGATATACATCAGGGCCTGGTGCACTGTTTGCATCCATCCCATATACTGCTTCTTTAATCTCCATTGCAAAAGGAACAGCATCCAAGAACAAGTTGTCTTCATCAGTTAGAATTTTAGGAATCACATCCAAAATCTCTTCAGAAAAATTGACATCTTGATTTATTTTTATTTTTTTAGTGTTCCACTAGAACATTTGCAATTTGTGCCTGTTCAGTCACCATGTTACATCCTTCACTTTCTAGTTCAGTTATATTATTCTGTGATTGCCTAATCTTCAAACTGGTATGAAAAAAGGTTGTATTGGCACCTCCTTACTTTACCCACTTTACTCTAGATTTGACTCTCATTAATTCATTATATTGTTGAGAAACCATTTCATGTCTTCCTCTAGCTATGACCAAATTATTTAGCAATTCAATATTTTCAGGGTCATTATCAGATAATAAAGAAGATGCTAAAACCTCATCTTCTGTTGTCTTGACTTTTATTCTCAGATCACCAAAACCTCCCAATTTCACTTCTTGATAATTTGTTTAAGTCTTTTCAGTATAGCCAAAAATGAGAAAGCTGGATTTCCTGCAATTTCCTCATTCCATGATTCTTTAATCAAATTCAAAAAGTCTGGATGAGAAGATCAAATAGGTTGATATCTGAAAGGAGTATTCACTGGTTTAGCAGTGTTTACTACAACACCAAATAAAGCTCCATGATATGAAGTACCCCTTACTCCCACCTTATAGCACCATCCCTCAAATTTATCCAACCATTTTGTATTGTAAATTGCTTTGTCTAGATCACATAAAATTCTTTTCTTTCCAACTCATCGCACCAATAAAATTTGATTCCTGTTCTTGTAGCTTGTATTAGATTGCAAGACTCCAGGCAATCTCTAAAATCTTGCATTGATACTCTAAGAGGTCTTCTACCACCTACTTTTTCATCACAACTTAAAACTACATTAAAGTCACCAATTATCATCCATGGAAAGTTCATTTCACTAATGTCCTTCAGTTCTTCCCACATGTCTCTTCTATCCATAGTGATACATGCTGCATGAATGCCAGTCACTAGTACATCACCAACCTTAACTGTAATGGCATGTTTAGAAGATGATATCACAACAGGTCTTGATAATGAAGAATGCCAGAATAGCCATATGTATCATTTTGCAGTATCAGTAGAATTATGAATAACCATTTGACACATACCAGGAAGTTTTAAATGCTTTATTCCATTACTAGAAACTCTTACTTTTGGTTCAGCTACCCATAATAATGAAGGTCTAAAGTTTTTAACTAAATTGCTTAATTTGTCTTTGGCTTGAATTCTTTTCAAGCCTCTAACATTCCAAAATAATACTCTCATTGAGGTATGGTTGAATGAGAAGCATTAGAACTCCCCACTCCATTATTTATTTTAACTGAATTAATAGCTTGTTTTCTTGTGGTAACATTAGGTATACCCTTATGAATTTTACCTTTAGTAGGTTTACTCACCACCTTAGAAAAAGCATGATCCTGTTTTTCAGCAACATCAACCAAAGCTTGAAATTTATTACCAGAACTATCATTAATGGGAGAATTGATAACTATTTTAGCTGTAGGGGTTTTTCTTGCTACTTCCTGCCATCCTTCCATGTGTGCAGTAGAGATGTTAGATAAAACTTGAGTTGTTAACAGTTCATTTGCTTCACCACTGGATGAAACTGGAACTCCTGCAAAAAGATTGGATTCACCATTTGATGTAGATGGACCAGCACCAACACTTGTGGGAAAAGGTGGAATAAATGTTCCGACCTCAATAAGTCTTCCTACAGACAGAGCAGGAAAGTATGTAGTAGATTCTAAAATACCAGTGTAGCCACTATTATGTTTAACAACAGAAGAACCATTAATAGGTGGAATGACAGCATCCACTTCTTCACCTTCACTTAGCAGCTCATCATCAATCTGTACTTTGACTGGATTCTTATTACCATTATTAGAAAAACAAATATCAAAGCCAACAGAATTTTGCACTAGAGGTTTTTTTTGGGTGTATCTCCATTGTTGCTTCTGCACAGCTTGAGTATTTTTTTTCTCCTTGTATCTGTGCTTTCCTTTTAAGCATACACTCTGTCATCCAATGACCTACAGTCTTGCAATGGGTACAAAACTTAGGTAACTTAGATACTCTGATATCCTGTTCAAATTTACAATACTTTGTTTCAAAGAAAACCTTGTTAGGAATAGCCATTGCCAAATCAATTTCTACCAAAATGCTAGCATAGTATCCAATTTCCTTTTTTAGTGTAATTGGATCCACTCTGATTGGTCTACCAATTGCTCTACCCATAGACATGAGTATATCTTCTTTCCAGTATTCAATACTTAAACCTGGAAACAAAATCCACACAAAAGAACTGGATTTTTTTTGTAATTCATGTTTGAAATCACGTTCCCAGTATCTAAGTTTTAGGTATTGAGATTCCACTTCCCAAAAACCTTCATATATAAGTTTCATATCAATCTAATTCTATAATTTAATGATAAAAAAAACCTTTACCAATGGGGATGAATTGATAAGTACCTGAAAGAGACCATTGCTTCGTCAAACATGATTCAGCAACTGCCATCTTCATTTTAACCAAATCGAGTCTGCCAATCAAACTAAATCTCCATTCATTCAAACTCTCATCAATAATTTCATCCGGAATATACACATATGGACTAGAATTATGTGAAACAAAACGAGATTCAGATCTAAGGTTTGTTGGAACCTTAGATTCCGATCGAAAACCAGAAGTTACTGCCATTGTAACTTAGATTTTATTCATAGTAAACCGATTGTAAGAACCTTCTGATGAATTCAATGCAGAAAACCACCTGAAATTAAGAAGATGATGCACATAAAATCAAAGTTGTGATGAGAAAAAATTCACTGAGTCAATCGCCAAGTTGCAGAGCTCGACTCAGACCGATCCGGAAGGTAAATCAAAGTTTTGTCTTGTTTTCATCTTTATACAATAAGTTTCTGAATTCATTCGTCATTAGCAACTGTTGCTGAGGTTAAACTTATGGCCTCAACCTCTCATTCGTCATTAGCAACTGCTGCTGAGGTTAAACTTATGGCCTCAACTTCTTTAAGCAGTCTCGTTGAAGACAACCTTAGTTTTTCAACCTACTCTATAGGTTTTCTTCGGGAAGAAACATTTTTTTTGTATTGAAGCATCCAGAGTTTTGTACTGTAATGTGTTCGGTTATAAGACTATCTTTTAGCTAAGGTGAAACTTGTGGTCTCCTATACTTTGAGTTTCTATGGTGGATCCAACCAGCTAGGAATCCAGGATTCCTAGATAGGGATAACAAACAAAATAATACACAACAAAAAGATCTAGCCAAAAAATAATTCTAGACAAGTCATTCTCAATTAATTATTTAGTAAGTATTATTAACCTTAATTGTTTAATTTTTTATTTTCAGTTAGTTGGTTGGTATTATTAAACTATATGTTTTCATTTTTCAATTAACTATTTGGTAATTATTATTAATCACACTTATGTTGAAAATTGTAGACACTAATGATTCGAAAAGTATGGATGTTTTGCTTGATTCTAAAATTTTAAGTCCTTGATATAATCCCATGAAGAGTGGGCAGAGACGAGAATCCTGAACTAATGCTAGAGGCGAGAAATCATGGAAGAATTCAATAACATACCAATGCTATCTTATTATACTTATTACTTGCAATAACATCCTGTATTAAATACATATGAATATAAATAAATCAAAGATATTATAAGTTTCAATGGGTTGCACTAAATATATAATATATGAAGTTTTTTTTCGATCACTTATCCGAGTATATCATTGGTTTATCATGTCTTACAAGTTATATCAAATATTTATTTATATTTGGTAGAAATAGAAGAATGTATAAAAGATACAAGAAGCAGCAAAAAGAAAGCAAGTCCACGTCAAATGAAATAATGCATCCAATTAATTGTGGATGGAGCTTCAAAATACAATGTGTCAAAATGCTATTGGGATAATGATAGATGCATTTATATGTCTATTTTGATATCAATTTTCTATTTTGTTAGCACCCATTTTTTTACTTATTTGATTATTTTATGCTTTTGTAGGTGTTTTTGGAGAAATAAGCTTTTGCGGATAAATTGGCTCGAAAAGTGGTATTTGCACCACCGGGAGGAGTTACTAAAGGCACGCCGAAGAAATGTTATTGGCACCCGGACGAAGTGCTAAACGCACCCAGAAAAAGTGTTGAAAATATCCCATAGAAATCACTAAAGGAACCCCCACTCTGGATAAGAGGCACCTCAGTTGATAAGGGGAACCCAATTTACTATCGGCACCCCAGCTATTGGATAAGGGGCCCTCATCCCCTACCTTTTGAATTATGAATTTAGGCGGGATATAATTTTGCAATGGAACATAATTTAGGGTTCGATATTTGGGATGCTTTTGGAGAAATTCAATCGTCAAATTTGGCTCAGATAAACGTGATTAAGTTAAACAGGCTTGGTAAATTGTTTTGATTCGGCTAATTTCAATAGTGGAAAAAAGGCTATCTAGGACATAACGAAACGACACAATACAGGAGTTGCGAAATCACCACATATCAAACACGTCGCTGACTAAAGTCAAGTTGTCGTTGTGGTTGGACTTTAGCTGACTTCTACAGCGACACTATGGTATTTGTCTCTGACTAAAGTCAAACTGTCATAGTGATCAGACTTTGGTTGACATGTACAAGGACACTCAAAGTAGTATCATTTCGCTGGCTCAATCGTGTGGTAAGGTTTAGCTTCTTTGTTAGAAAGGATGAGATGAAGACAAAGAACCTCGTTATTATCGAGTAAAATATTTTTCTATTGCCTTCATCTTTTATTTTCCATTCATCCTCACTTCATTCATCTCTGTCTCTCTCCATCTCTCACTGAAGCACCACAACAGAGAGAAAAAAAATCACAGAATGAACTATCTTCTCTGAAATCCGCATAATCAAAACCTTTTTCACTGAAAACCCACCACCATCCAACCATTTTATCTGAAGTTCTTAAAAAAATTATTAAAAACCCACCTCCGTTAAACCTTGAATAGGAAAAAAAAGTAAAGTTAGGGTTTGTAATTTCAAAGTTGGATACTAACCACACAAATCACAGAAAGAACAAAAAAAAAAAGGCTTTGTTTTTCTTCTTATTCTTCTTCAATTCGTTCATAGAAGAAAGAAATGGTTCTTTTTCTTCAGTTTGGGTGGAAACTAGAACGAAGTATATTTTCGATTCTCAAGAAGGAAGAAGACCATTTGTGGGCAAGTTTCTCTTGTAAACCCTAACCCACGTCTGATTTTGATTTTTGAAGTTAATTTAATATTTGTTTTTTTTTTTTGTTATTCGACTATTTCCAGTGTGATTCCACACAAGACCAAGCGAGGCTGCTGCAGCTTCTTGAGTCGAGGCTTATATGGGTATCCCAGCACCATATGACAAGATTAAGAGGATGGTTATCCCTGATGCTCTCAAGTAAGATCTGGTTCCTGATTTTCATATGAATTCAGTGTTTTTTTTGTGGGTTACAGATGTGTATCTGAATCGTTTTTCTGTTTCTAGATGAGAATAAAATTTTCATTTCAAATTTTTTTCTGGTTCAATTTTATTTTTCTGGTGAAAGATTTATTTTGATAACTTATTCTGTTATCTGTGTAGATGCATGAATAGAGCTTGGCCTGGTCTTGGAGAAGATTTGAAAGGTAGGATTGAGAATAAGATTCATGGGTAAATCCTATAACTCCACTAATCTATTGCTCGATTTCGTATTTAAGGAAATGTGCACTGAAAATGGGATTCTGGTTAACTTGTTGGTGTATGTTTATTTTGGGCAGGATGGTGACGGAACAAGGATCGTTGATGGGAAATTGTATCAAAAAAATATGGTGATAACTTCAAAGTTAAGAGTCCTCCTTATATTTTCGTTATAATGCTTTGTAACTTGATCAACTCAGTAGATTTTTCCATAAATTGTTATTAGTAGGTTTATCATTCGATCTATTTTCTAACCGAACACAGGCTCTTTGGGTTAATCTCACTATGTCAAGTTTTCAATAACATTGTGCTAGTAGGTTAAGTGTTCGCATGGACGGAGGGAGGTGGGTGAAAGTGGGGTCACTTGCACCCATCGGATTTTGAATCTCAGTAAGAATATGGATGGCATTTATGTAGTTATAGTGTCTGATGGGTGCAAAACGTTTATGTCATAATTGAAATTTTATATATTACGAAGGAGTCAAAATTAATTTAATAAACTTATTATACTCATTAGTTCGAATATCAGTTATATTTTCTTTATGTTTACGGACAGAATATCTCTCTGAGTATTTTATTTTGGTTTGCTTTTAATGTTGTGTTTCAATCTTGATGGTCAACTTATTATCGGCGGTGTCAATACAAATTTAGTTCATGAACTTGCTTCTTCTTCCCAAACTGACAAATTAAAAGAAAATGATGCGGGGATATCAGTGCTGCAACCACTGCTGAAAACTCGTGTCTAAATTGTTGCAATGATCAAAGAACTGTTGAAAACTCGAATTAGGCCTGCAATACAAGATAACTCTAAGTACATTGTGTACCTGGTGTCTAGAACTGTTCATTTTTAAATCTTCATCGTTTTGTATCTCTTTAAAGAATCTGCAGTAGTTAAGCTACAAATGCAGGGAGCTTGTAGTGGTTGTGCTAGCTCACCGGTTACTCTAAGATAAGGACCCTTGATTTGTTACATACTTATTCATCTAGTTCCAATAATCTGCAGCCATGGTATAGGTATTTTAGAGATGCACTTCATAACTATAGATTACTATAGCTTAACTATGGATTAAAAAAAATTTGAATGTTGGAACAAAATTTGTTCGACCCCATAGCACATAAGTTCTGTCTCCGTCCCTGAGTGATCGATAGATTTTCTTATAGTGTTGTTGTTTGTTCTTTTGGTTTATGAGCACTGCTTTATTGGTTTCCCCGAACTGGTGATTCAAGTATCTTTTTAAGTTTCAATTTGTTAAGTAGTTTGATCCGTCTTTTCAATTTGTGGCTTACTAAACTTTTCTTAAAACTGCTCCAAGAGTGTACTATGCTAGTGCTTATGCTCATTTAGGAAGAACTGGAAGCAGAAGATATGACTTGGAGTCTGTTGCTTAAGACTCTTGTTTGTTTTCTACATTGTTGTCTTCCTTAGCTAGTCATTTCCATATCTTTTCTAGATTGTGTAGTCATGTGATTATACTGTACTTCTGTTTTTTTCTTTCTAAGTACTCAAATAGAAAATGTTGATTGTATCTATTAAGAACTGAAAATTTCATGCTTGTAAGAATGGACCTTCCCAAATAGCATGGACAACCCGAAAACTCATACATAGTTGGTTATTTAGCATTGTATTCGGAGCTTACCGACAACTCATATAGATAATTCTTTGTTTAGAACCGTATTCAGAGATTACTGATGATAGTGTTTTAAACAGTCACATTCCATTGTTTAGAACTGATAATAGTGAAAACTCATAGATAGTTGGTGAATATTATTGATTTGATTTTTGTTATTGAATTAATAGGTATGGAGTTGAGCAAGAGTACACCCTCCGCAGAAGTATGTTTACAATAACAAGGTTGATGTCTACAACTTAGATTTTGTTTTATAGGAGTTATTGACTAATCGAATACCATTTGATGCTGCATTTAAGGTGAGGAAGTGCCCTTTTCTATGTATGTCCTATATTTTTTACATTCGCTTGTGCAGATTTGCAGAAGTAACTGAATGCTGCTCTTGTTGGCAAAATGGAAATTGTAACCATGGATCTGTTCACTCGTTTGCTTTCTTCATTTACAAGCTTACTGAATAGCAACATAGAAATGTATTGTTTTGTATGCTGGATTTTACTTGTGAAGGTCGAGTCGTATATGTTTCCTTCTCTGGGGTGTTGTAAGTTTCCGCATATAAGTTTATCACCGTACTTTAATCACTTTTATTGAGTCTATTCAAGTTAAGGATAGAGAGCACCATTATTTTTCATGTTCTGATTTTAGATTTTTATGTCAGTTTATGTTTTTAGAGTTCTGTTTGTTGTTCTATCTTTTAACAAATAAATATGAATGGGTGGAGATCTGATTCTCAAGTGTTTTAGGAATTGAAATTGGAGTTAACGAACAATAAACTTTAATTCCAATCTTCCTATTGATGTTTTTAGTTTGTTTACATCTTGTAGAATGAAAACTAATGCACTAAATGTACAGGGCTTGAACCACCACCGTTGATGGATTTAATATTGGTGGTGGAGTGTGTTGGTGGTGCTGATAGGCGAGTGAGGTTGCCGCTGTTGTTAGTGGTGTGACTTGGCATTTGTATTTGTATTGTTGGACTGCATTTGACTTCACAATGGTGAGCTCCTCCTCCCCCCCACCCACCCCCCTTTCACTTACTTATCCTGTTTTGTGCTTGATTTCACTATAATTAGACTCATTTGCACTTGTTATGCCATAAACAAATGGTCTGATTTAGGCTACACATGGGGAAAAAAATTTGTCAAATTAAAATACATTAGCAAGTCTTGTTTCGCATGTCAACATCACCTTGGACTTCTCCTTGTGCATTTGTAAGATTCCGGTAGTTTTATGAGTAGTTGTAACCATGTTCTCTTTTCTTATTTTGTCGCATTTTGATACGTAGAAATACATACCATGGTTAGGCTATGGGAGTTCGCGAGATATTCACTTTTTTTTCCTGTCGTCAACATCTAACTGTGTTGACAGCCTTATCTTCTAGCTATAAGACTGTTTTAGATGTCATTTAATTGTGTTAATGTAATGTGCCTATCTGGATTTTAGCTATATAGCGAGAACAATTTTTTTTGGGTAGTTGTAGTTTCTGAGTCTTGTTATTTTTCGTGAAGCATTGCAGTCAGTTGTAGATGAGTTGAGTTATTTTTGTGAGATGACATAAACTGATGTGAATTGTATTGCTCTTTTATGGAAGGAGTGGGAAAGATTATACCTACACGAAGACCTGATATATTTCCAATCCAGCTTAACGAGAACAACGTTTTTACCACCATCGTCAGCGGATCCTCCAGAAGAAAAAGAAAAGGAGGAAGGTGAATGAAGGTGAATATTTCTTAATCGCTCATCAAGTTTCGATGTTTGCTTATTTTTATGAGTATGCTAGTTTCCAGTGGCCTTATAAATTTGTATAACTTGAGCCTAATATTAGTCATACAGTATATGGCCCTTGCAGTTTGAATCATTGACATGGTTTTAGTTTAACAAACCACTTTTCTAAGTTTTCTTCTCATCATAATAACTATTTTTGTTTCTCGATCATAAGATTAATGATGTTATTAAGTACATGATTGCTGCGGCTCAGCTATCTCCCATCCACAATCTTAATCTAATTCAGTGTTGGGTTCTTTTTTCTGGTAGCTTAACCATCTTTTTACTATTTAGGTTCAATTGTTGTGATGTTGATCTTGAAATTAGATAAGGAGATGGTGAGAGCTATGAAGTTGTTTGTTGTGCTATTATTAAAACGCCATCATACAGTTTGAAGTTCGTTTTGGTTAACTGTGAAACTTTATTTTTGATGCAACTGCAATGATGTCATGGTTGATGGTTAGATCACTGTTGCTGCTGGATAAGGAAATGTTGGAAAGGGTTGTCCTTCTACTCTCAAGCAATCCAGTGCCAAGGTCATAACGACTGAAATTGTTGTTGAAATTTGTAGGACTTGTAATCACTTCTCTTCAATTAGCAGCTGAATCTTTTTTTTTAATGAGTTTGGAGTCTTTGACTAAATTTATGAGTATAATTCAATGTATTTGAGCTGTCATTTTGTATCAAAAGAATCAAGTTTTATATGGAATTATAATTTGAATTTAGTAATTTAATTTTAATTTCAATGTAATTTGAATTTGAATCATAATTCTTTCATCCCAGTCAGAATGGACACAGCTAGCCAGATCTGACATATTTTTTTAATATTAAAATAAATTAAATCTACGACGTAATCCAGGTGTCGCGCTTAGCGGCACCCTTAAACTATCGTAATTTAGGGCAACCTGAAAGTGTCATTCAAGAAAAAGACACTGAATCTATGGCACTTTCAGCGATAATCTGAAAGTATCTTTTAACTCGCTAAAACGAGGCTATCTGACTATCCTAAAACGGCTTTTTTCCACTAGTGTTTGGGCTGGATAATCACGTTGAGTAAAACAGGGGAGAAGAATACTTGAACTCTGCTGAGATGATTTTGCACGAGTTTTTCTCGGGTTTCTTCGTGGATTAGGATATATATGGGCCTGTTATGATAAACCATGGATGGTAGGTGGTTTAGTTTCGAAGAAAAACACGAGTTCAATGATTCCTCGACAAAACAGGGAGTGAGAAAAGTTCTTGGGATTTTGGGAGATTTTGCATGGAGATTTTGCACGTTCAAGGCAATTTATCTTCTCACCATAATATTGGAAACAATGACGTGTTTGGGACCTTAAAAGAGAAAACAAATCTTGGTATATTTTGAAGATTATGTAAAACAGGGAATGTGATATATACACGGGATATAGTTTGTGTATTTCTGGGAAGTTACTCGAGTAAATATGTGAAGAATATCCTCTTAAGATTTTATCCAATCGAATGGTGGAGAGTTTGAGATTAAACAGGAAATACTGCGTAAAGAAGAGACGAAAATATCCCGTGACTTTGCGTAGAAGAAAAGAGAAGAATTTCTCGGGATTTCTTAACCCTGTGGTGTTTAAATACGGGAGAGGAGTCTTACAGGCGATTATCGAGGATTTGGGTGAAGTTTAGAACCCTGCAGAGCGAGAAAGAAGAAGTTACTGCTGCTGCAAGGGAGGAAGAACACGAAGAACATTGGACCGATAGAGTCAGTCAAAGTAGCAATCTTATATCCAACCACAGAAGAGAAGTATAGCTGCTTATTTACTTGCAAAAGGCTTTCTGCGACTGCTATTTATTCTTTTTTATTCTTTTCACCTTTGTAAACACTTTTTGAGCAATGGAAAAATCTTTTGAGTATGTTTCCAACATGATGAGATAAACCTCATCACTGGGACAATGGAGGAAGCCATTTTTCGTCACTATGACAATTATATTAATTCTTTTAATGACTTTTTTGCACTAATTTAATTTGAATCATGATTTTTATTAATTAGTTGTTATTTAGTTTGATGGTTATGCTTAGCTTAAGTGTTTTGATAGTCCATGCTTACCATTTACAATTAATATTTTACAAAATCTACCTTGGCAAAATTCATAGTCAATAATTGTTATTTTTTGAGATATAATTGTTAAAGAATTGATATTCGAACCACAAGAACATGAATTTTGGTGGAATCCTGAGTCCTAGTATCTCCCAACTTTGTTACAATCTTTCGTTAATTTACTAGTTACTTTTGTGATTTTAATCTCTATAAGTCTGTGAACGAACTCTTATTTACCACCTGAAAAACTACATCAGATAAAAAGATATTTAGCTTCAATATATACTAGGATCATCATCAAGTCTATAATAGTAACTTTTTTCATAAATACGAGCATTTTGTTCCCTACAGAGAACCTACACCATATCATCATGTATGAGGCTCCAAAGTACTCTCTTAGTGGTAAACATTTTTCCCAACATTTAGCAATATAAAAAAAATTCAAATTAAAATATTAAAAAAAAATCATGTTCCAGAATCGTAGAAAAATCATACGAATATGACAGAATAGATATAGAAGAAGAATTAATAGATGTTAAAATCATACTCGAAGTTAATGATTCTTTTATAAAAAGCTAAGAAGAGTTGAAAGAGATGTGGAGATGAGTTGAGAGTGATGAAGGAGGCCAACAAGAGAAATGAATTGAAAGAGATGGAGATATGAGTTGAGAGAGATGAAGGAGATCAGTTGAGAAGGAGACCTAGGGTTTGGTTCTTCAATTTCCCATCTCTGCGCCCGATGGAAGAAAATGAAGAAGAAAAAAATGTTTGATATGAAACATTGAGGGTATATTTGTCAATATGCGTGAGTCAATGATTCGATCCCACGAGTCATGGCATTTCCAAACATGACTGTGTCCGGTCCGATTCAGCGGTTTGATCTGAGCCGGAGGTCGCGTGAGGGCCTACAAAAAGAAAAGAAAAAAAAAACATTTGACTAGGACCGAGTCAGGGGAAGAGTCAGATACAGATCACAAGTCAAGTGCAAATAAAGAAGCTGTTAGTTACAAAATCAAAAAAAAATATATATATATATAATTGAACATAAATATCTTGAAGCAAAGTTTAGCAATACATCAATCAAATACAACCATCTTACACTACCATTGTGGGGCGAAATTCAATGTCTGTAATAAGGGAAATTCTATTATCTTCGTTTTTCTTCTCTTCTCTATTTTCTTGTTCCATCTATGCTGATTCTATTATGAACGGTGAGTCAACAAGATCCGGATCATCTAAGTATTGTTATTGTGAACAGTGAGTAAACATTAAAAAATGCGGGGGTACAAAAATACACCACCACTTTTTTCTTAGGAAATCTGTATGGACAAACTCAATACAACTCCAAGAGTTAAACTCAATTAAGGAATAATATTTAGAGTTATATCTCTCTCTCTCTTGCGATTATAATGTTTATTTAATCAAATCCGTGAACCTAATCACAAAGAGATAACTTGCAAGGTACCAAAGACTAATGTCCAAGAATCAATCAAGTCGTATCCTACAAACTAGGTCGGATGTATCTACTATGATTGATCAACGCACAACCTGTGATATTTCAATTATAAAGATAAACAATATGATGTGGACAAAGAAATAACACAGACACCATAAGTTTTGTTAACGAGGAAACCGCAAATGCAAAAAAACCCTAGGACTTGGTCCAGATTGAACACCAGATTGTATTATGCCGCTACAGACACTAGTCCACTACCAATTAACTTCGGTCTGGAATGTGGTTGAGCCCTAAAAGGTATCCCACCGATTAAGGTACAGTCGTGCTCCTTACGCCTCTTGAATCCCATCAATACTCTGCGCAATTGATTCCCTTAGCTAACGTCACACCAACTAAGAGTTTCTTCAACTCAATTGAAGACTTTAAACCAAATTTGCCTCCCACAGAATAAGCCTATATATGATTTATTTTACAATCAAATAGTATGATCAAAGGTGTGGAAATCGATAGCAATAGACAAAGTCTATCTAACCTCAAAATCCAGACTTATGCAACCCGGAGTGCAGCCTAGATTATTATTCACCTTACAAGTATAAAACCCGTGGAATCAACAAAGTTTGAGACGAACAGAACTTTGATGATTCCTATCAATCTTGATCAAGTGATACATCAACAATCAATCAAGATCAGGATACACGAGTTATCAAGGAAAGATAACTGGATCTGGCTTCATGAATCCCTGTGAAGACTTTGTAGTCGCTAAACCCTAAAAGGGTTAAGAAGAGGACGACTATATATATAACTAGGACACACCAAAAAGTAGTGTCAGGGATTCAACGATCCCAGTTGCTTGACGTTCCCCTTTTATAGACATTCAAAGCATAAGTATTTTAGGTTTAAGATAAGATATCTTTGAAACCAAGCTAACAATATCCACCGTTAGATAAATCTTTGAATCTGATTCACATAAACGAGATATACACTCTGGTTAGGTAAAACCATAACCGAACCGTGTACAAAGACTATGTTCAACATGGTTAGCCGAAACTAGCCGATTTGAACTTAAAAGCTTAATATTCATTTTCATGAACATATAAGATATAAACTCTGAGTCACAAACATGTGATAAAAATAAGTCTAGTGTTTTTAGAGAATTAATCAAATGCTAAATATCTCGTAGAAATAATTTAAACGCAGTTGAACATATAACCGACATGGTTAGTAGGTATACAAGGTACAAATATTATTGCCGTTCGTGAATCAGTTCAGTCACAGTACGCGTACCGTTTTGTAAACTTTTAGCCAAACCAAGTTCCAAAGTTAACAGAACTTTTTAAGTTTCCGTACCGGCTTGGAAAGGTTAAGACTTTCACCGATTTCGGAGTTCACATAACTAAATCGGTTAGCGTACCGGTTTGGAAACACAGCCGAGTTCAGGAACACGGAACTGTTTCAGTTTGGTACCGGTTTGGAAACTAACCCGGTTCCGTAACCAAAGTTCAAAAATGTTTGCATACCGATCCGGTTCACGAGTCAAACAGATTTTCATATGATGTGCATAAGAATATGTGTGCCACAAATCTGTAAGTCGATATATATAGCTACTCCGCTACGTGTACAAGTACATGTAATACAGGTTCAGACTTATAACAGTTTTCCCAATTTGTAAAACTGATACCACTGTCTTGTATCCGAATCTATAGTAGTTTTATATTTCTCTTTAAATCGATTCGAAATATTCTTGAATAACATCAATGACATATATAACTCCTCCAGGCTATTTTCAAACGATAACTTGAATCATTATTTTGATTCCGAACAATAAATTGTCCTTAAACGAAATTCATCAAGTATGAACAAAATTTCTTTAAGCTTATTCATTATATTTCGAGACTAATTCTTGATTAGAAATTCTTGTCTATGCATAATAGTCTAATTATTTATATGACATCGTCTCAAATGATAGAAAAGTGAATATAACTTGAGATATAGGTGGTTCAGTCTTCACTTACCTTTTGTTGATGAAGTTCTCCAAAAGCTTCTGTTGATCTTCGCTTTCAAACGGTAGAACGCAATGATGACTGCCGTGATCCACTATTTCTCAACTACATTTCTATCCTAGTCCGAGACTTAACTAATTGTAGACTAAAAATCAAGATACAATTTTGACAACTAAATTTGACAACAAGCTTGAGATAGCAACACTTGTGAGTTCGACAGAGCAATGCTCTAACAAACATGATATACTATTTGCACTTTTTGAATTTTATCGCCTCCTTTTATCCTCCTGATTTCCATTTATTATTTTGATCGATCAATACTTTATTGTAATTCTTTTTCATTCTCTCTATTTGTTTCTGTTTTGTAGTTCTCTTATAGTCCCAGATTAAGTTTTGATTCCTCAAATTTATGTTTTACAGGTAAACGATGATGAAGAGCTAAAGGGTCAATAACTCAATATCTTTTGCTCGACAACATGAGGATATATCGTTACTTCAGGATATTTATGTGTCATAATTTGGATGATTTTTGTATTGCAGATACCAATTATACCAAGTTGAAGATACAAAAAAAAATTGACGGTTTTTAATATCTTTGATTCATCTAAATCTTCTCAATATATACCTATTTTTGATTCTCTTATTATTTATTTCAATCTTATTACTTTTCAGTGCTGCTACTTGCGAAAATGGTATAATATATAAGTGAAGACTTTATTTTTCTTAACATAGAAGAAACTGAAATTAAGTACCTGTTGGTTCTGCTTATTTGAATCTCTCCCATTGATTTTTAACATTGTAATTTTTCGGCAGCAATCCACAGAAAAGGGTAACCAAAGGAAGTGCTAGACATGTACCTTTTGACGCAGATGGAAAAATTTCCCAACATCTTGATTATATCTTATAATTTCTTTTTAATGCAGTCAAATAAGTGTATCTGATTTTGCTATAGTTATCTTTATCATTGTAATGAATGAGGGAGATGTTAATGCCGTTGATAATGCACAACAGATGAATTTGCATCAGGATAATAGTTTGAGGACCTATGGATAAATGAACCCTGGCCTTTTTTTTCCACTTATGTTCTATTGATTTCTGTGCCCCAATTTTAATTTCAATGGAAAGGTTAGCTTACTATGTCTGTGTTCCATATGTCACTGTTCCATTTTCCGGCTTATGTAATTATTGCAGGATTGAGAATTGTATTTGGTTTTTTTCTAGAATATCTTGTTTCTGTGTCCCTGCATCTCAAAGTCTCAGACTCTTGCATAACTAACAAACGCGCCCAATTACAATCAGTTGTTTAGCAGCGTGATAATCATTGTAACCAGGTACATTAATCTTACACTTTCGTACTAATCCTTTTGGTTCTTGCAATTCCTTATTTTTACTTGCACATTTAGCATGTATGTGTTAGGACCAGATTTACTTTAGCCATTCCAGACGTATATTCATTCACAAATGCTAGGATCCCTGCTACTACTGTGAATACGCATTTTCCACTTATTTTTGTCATGTAAAGTTGTTAACTCCACTTCCTCATTGTATGGTTTGTATGAACTAATTTTCTGTACGTCTTTTGTTCACTTAGGGTTATATAAGGCTGGCACATATTTTCTCATAATGATGAGATGACAAAATGATTCACTAACGTATTGAGTTCACGAAACTTAATGATGTAATGTGTACTCATTTCGCAGAATTTATGTCTTGCATTTTTATCTTAATGGACCTTGAGATAATTTCCAATTTGTAGATAGTAGATACCAGAATGAAGAATGGAGACTCAAGTCTCTTCCTGATGAAACAATTAGGTAAGCAATGGAACATTAATTACCTGAACATTGAATTCCAAGCCCTTATTTTTACTTTCTGCAGATGAAGAAGAATACAAAGAAGATGTGCAACATTACATGATGGAGATATGTTAGTGTAAGGACAGTCAAGCTCGTCAACGTTATTTGACCGGTCAAAAGACGATTTAGCCGCTGATGACTCGTTTAGTTAATCACGAACATTAATTAATAGAAATAATCAAACAAGAATTTGGAGATGAAACTACTACCATTGGATAGATCTCGAAAAGTATGCGAAATGGTCTGCTCGAGCGTGCCATTCGGATGAACTAATGGATGGGGGATCGGAAGGTAGGAGTGGTTTTCCTTCAAAATAAGTGGGAACTTTGTAACCTTCTTGTAATCATTGAGCATTCTTTCTATCTGCGAGCATGATGAGTCTTTGTTACTTTTGGAAAGTTTGTATGTGTTACTATCTGTGTAAATGTTTGTATGTTTCTTGATGTGCGTATAATATGCGTTGTATGATTTCCCCGCGATGAGTGTCTGTGTTTTCCTCACAGCTCTTAGCTAAGTTAAGTATGGCGTCTTCTTCCCCGTTTTAATATTACCTAGTTGGGCGGCTTCTTCCCCGTTTCGATAGTATATAACTAAATTAAATAGTAGGGCGGCTTCTTCCCTGTTTCAATATTTATTTAGTAGGGCGGCTTCTTCCCCATTTTGATAGTATGCAATTAAGAATAGTAGGGTGGCTTCTTCCCCGTTTTAATATTACGTAGTAGGGCGGCTTCTTCCCCGTTTCGTTATTATATATACTATTTTATTTTGGGAAATCACTCGGGTGCATATTATACTTGTTTGTCTAACTTTCTGATCTTGATAACCAATCTAGTTTAAAGAGTTAGCATGTGAAGCACTGAAGGTCAATACAACATGATTTATATATCCAAAAAACTTTGGGTTTCTTCTCAGTGTTCTCGACACGTATGGAAGACCAATTTTTTTTTTTTAATGGTACGCAATTAGGGTGTAAGATTTTCTTTGGGCTTGGAAAATTAGGCTTCTTAGTAGAGATTTTGAAAATCAAGGGGTGGCACTTGCACACCCTTGTTACACGTTAGCTCCGCCTCTGGATCCAGCAGACGAATGCAATATCTAGTGCTTCACAGTTTTTACCCATTTACTCATTAAATGCAACTTATACTGCTTTGAAGCCCGGTAAAATTTAGGATTGTGCCATCTTTTGGGTTCCAAAGTGCAACTTAGAGAATTGGAAGGTCTAAATTACTGCTATATTATAGAAACTTCTGGTAAAATTTTCATTTTTGCTATTTTAGTTACTCCCTCCGTCTCCTATATATAGGCGGAATTAACCAATTCTCTTAGAATAAGAAAAAACATGGATTTCATAAATATCCATTACTTTTCTTATATTACCCTTTATAGCATTCCCAAGATAAGGAATATAAACTTATTTGTTATAATACCTATGCATAATAAGTAGGGGTGTATAAGGAAAATTTTATCTTGGAAATAGAGGGACAATCAAAATTCAAAACTCCGCCTTTATATAGGGACAGATGGAGTAAAAATTAAAGACTTAAATTAGTTAAAAACGGAAATAAAAAGAGAGACAAATGTCGAATTTCTATTGGCCCCTCATGCCCCCATTCGGTATTTACCCCCATCAAAAATTTACTCTTTTAGTTTTGGCTTACTGAAATTCTAAGCAAAGAATTTGAAGCGTGGACCTCTTTATATTTTTGGATGCAAATTTTGATAGAGGTATAACCCATAATTCATCTCTTGGGCTATGGCCCAAATTCTGCCTATCTGCATTATGGAGTACATTTTGCGTCACAATGGATGGCATGAACATATTATGGGGCGTGTAACCTTAATATCTGCCAATTTAAAAATCAACCGCTCAGAAATAAACTTCTTTACGAAGGTTTAGAACACAATTTATATATTTTTGTTTTTTTGATCAGTTATGACTAGATTTTTTTGGAACTTACGACATATTCTCCAAAGAGTCTAGACTACAACAGAGTGATGCCAACATTGGGTACTCTTATGTCCATATTATAATTTGCATCCGCATTTTGTGGCAATAATACACATGACTGTACGTAATCTGTAGTTTGATGTTGAAATCAAGTCGTAAACAGAAGAATACCAAATGCACATCACTATCCCTGGTTCCATTTTTCCATGCACATTAAAGGGGATTCTTGGTTAGTGCCATAATCTTTTCAAAACAAAGCCCATTTAATCAGTCAATCAAACGTACCTGCTTTGTCTCGTTTTCATCATTATATACATTTGTCTAATCTCTATTACCCAAATCTCACGTCAAACGTCTCTTAAGAAAAAGAAGAATAATCCATTATTAGTGTATCAAATCCTTGGGACCCTCGAGGCTCCCACGAGAGGTTACCAAACTTCTTATATCTGAAAGGTAGTTTGTGCTCAGTATTATAATCTTTATGTGGTTTCTAGCATCTCCAAATCAAAGTCATGGGACCTGTTTACCTAAATATTATACCAAAATTCATATAAGATAAACTGGTAAAAAGAATTTTTTCATATAAATTTCGACCCTCTCTAAAAATAAAACTGGTACTATTAGTAGTGTTGGAAAATTATCCACGCAATTTCTGGGTGGTTAAAGTGGTTAAAAATTATTGATGTTTTTTCTACATGAGAGAATGAGTCTGTCTGCCAAAAAAAAGATTTTCTAACCACGTGAAAAAAATGTAAGAAATAGACGACACTGGCTAAGCAATCACGGGAGGTGTAACCAAGTAAAATTTTCTCCAACAAATCATGTGTAGACTCTAACCTATATAGCAAGCATAAATATCTCTTTACTGATTTTGATATGATCAAGGTAGGTAAGTTCGATCTAGGATGTATATATATATGCACTAGGATACCCTATAAACTTTGATATGTTAAAGTACTAGTTGTACTCTATAAAACAAACACAATCAAACACCTATTGATTCCCTTGCAGCATGAATGAACCAGACCTACCTAGCCATGTGCTTTTACCTACTTCACTTATCCTTGATGCTCCTCCATGCATGTAAAAGCTGCCCTATCGATTACTGTCTAGTTGCTCGTTTCCAGCTAAAGCCTAAGCAACGATGTATGAAAAACTACCCAAAAAAAACCGCCTTTCACAAACCACCCCTACACGTCTCCCAAAGGATGTGACCCACAAATATAATAATAATAAAAAACTATGAGAAACAGTTTTAACCTAGTTTTTTCTCTCGGTCCGCCGAGAACCATTGATAGATATATATGCAAGTTCTCTTGATCTCATATCCAAATGTTTATCTAGTTATTTTATGTACATTGTTTTCTCTTCTTTTCATTGTTTGATTAGACAGTGTTTTCTTCATACTTTATATATCTACTAGACATATAACGTTCAAAAGACATCGGAGACAAGAAAAGTAGATATTCATGAGCATCCACCACCTAAAAGGAAAAAACGATATCAAGTTTATGTTTATCTTGAAAGTGGAACCAACTATTTAATTGTTCCCATCTCATGCAATGTTTGTCTTGACTGCCACAAGGCTATTAAATTTAACAGAGGTACTAAATTTTTATATAACAAAACAATCCTAGGTTCCTTAATAATCAGTACTGGATTGGTAATTCTGGTAACCTCATGCAGCAGTCTTGGTATTTGGAGCTCAATTTGAGATTGTTTATATGGTTCTTTTACTAAGGGGTTATGGTCGAACTCACGACCTTTTTCAAACTTTTTTAAACATAAAGATTGTGGAATCCACGGTATAGTCAGTATTGCTATTTCTAGTTTAATACTCTCCAAGTCCTATTTTAGATGAAGGGGAAGGTGTTTTCACACATATTAAGAAAAAGGAAAGAGAGTATATATTTTCCAAATCCACCCTTATTAATATCTCCTAAAATATTTAAATTTTTAGTTTTTTAATTCATAGGTTTTAGTGTGGATTTGGAATCTAGTGCATTATTTAAAAAAAATATTTGGGAAATTGAACTTATATTATACTTTATGTTTATATATGATTCCAATGCATGGACAAATCAGGAAGATCTAGGGAGAAAATATGAAAACCTTCATGTAATTTGGGACTTGAAAAAAACCCTTCCCCTTCGACTAAAATTGGACGGATTGAGTAGTATGGATCATACGAACATTTTCTTTTTTATGTGGATTAAGATATGACATAGGAATCTCTAGCGTTGTTGAAAGACATCAGATACCAATTATTTATTTATTTACCAAGAATGGTCGATGAAAAGAGCATAAGGTTAGTTTTAGAGCGACCAATTTCAAGTGCTTGATGCTCTAAGTAATGGGATTTACCACCACTTCCATTATTTTTAGTTTCTATGGATTAAATTAAATTATCGATTCCAAGAGATTTTAGAAGAATATTTCATTTTCTAAAATTTATTTAATGGTACCCAAAAACTTAGAATATGATCCCTAGTCCCAAGTTGATCACTTTGCAAAAAAAGAAAAGATTATAATTTGTATGATAAAGAACACATAATCTATTATCCACTATCGTTCTTGATTTAGTACCTTACCAAATCTGAACCATCGAATATTCATTTTTCCATGTGACATGTAGGGTTGTATTTATCATCCATTCAATAAACTATGTTAGGAAGACAAATTTATATGCAAGAGGTCATGTGAGTCCAAAATAAGGTCACCTCAAGCAAATCAAGTCATCTCTTATCACTTACAAAAACATTTGCCAATTTGAAAAGAAAGAAATAGAATGGTTTTTGGAGGGGAGAGCTATAACTCAAGGCTGTTACAATGGATCACCAAATTTTTGGTTATTACATCGACCCAGTGAACTCATGGATGAAAATTATTTTGTTTTATATAGACTGAATAGACTTCTGTGAAATTTGATAACCCTTTGTAACAGTCATGCTGGGAGGAACCATCCAACATAAACCGTTTGTAATTCTAATGAAAAGGTGCACATGCTAAACAAGCAATACCATGTGAATTCAAGTGGTCCGTTTAATCATCCCATACAGACATGTTTTCTGTTTCTAGCTAGAACCGTATCCCATCTTTATAACAATTACAACCTATGGATGTCTTAAGGATCCTACTGGGTATGTCGATATATAAAACTTTCACCATGGGATCACACCCACAGCCACAGTAGTTGCTTCCCACTGTCCCTCCACCAATCTGTGAACTAATAAACATGGTGACGTAAAAATTTGATCACAACAGAGAAAAATTACAAAGTACAACCAACCCACAGTGAATTTAATTCTGCAACGGTAATAAATTGGGAAAGATTAAATAACTTTGGGGTAAAAAGAACAAAAGAAAGGGTTAGTAAAATGTGTCAAATTCATATCTAAAAAAAGGACTACTGTGAGAAACAGTGTACTATTTGTTAAATCAACATTATAAAATCTAGCAGAATATCCGAGGAGGAGGAGGAACCACTGTGTCATGACAGAGACAATATTTTTAATTCAAGATTGTTGGGGTCTACTTATCTCATGTGTTGTCAGTTTCACTCACTAGAACCTCCAAAAAAAAGTACTCAATCACTTGCATATTTTGATATATTGGCTCCACCAATCCAACTCTCTTTGTTGTTGTAGCTCACCGGACGGTGAAAATTTGGCCGGAAAATATCGGGCAACAATTATAAAATGGTTTATTTTGATGGGTGATGGGCCTTTTCTAACTCAACTCGCTAGTCTGAACTTGACTTATTAACTCGAAAACTGTCAAATAACAAGGTTACACAAAAGTGTGATGTGTATAACAAATCTTAAATACTCCAGAGTTAGTGATATGAGCTGAGTCATACATCAAAAAAATCTAACTCAACTTGCTAGTCTGAACTTGACTTATTAACTCGAAAACTGTCAGCGAACAAGGTCACACGAAACTTTGATTTGTATAACAAATCTTAAATACTCCAGAGTTAGTGATATGAGCCGAGTCATACATCACAAAATTTTCTAACGGTCCACAAGAAGAGAAAATTTTCAACGGTGGGTACGAATTTTTTTCGGATTATGACCGGAGAGGGATAAGTAAGTAAGAAATAGACTACACTAGTGAGTGGTAGTGAGACATAGAAAGAGAGGTATCACATATGGATCCATCCACCGTCTAATAAATGAAAGTGAAGAGAATACAAGAGAGACAGAAAGCAGTGTGTCCGTCCGTAATTTTCATTTGGTTTTCTTTCCCCCATAAAGTGATGCCTAAAGAATCTGGCACAAAATCTTGCTACAGCAACTCATATTCAATAAAGATATACACAACAAAAACCCACAAATAAACAAACAATTCACCACATACACTATCATAACCACCACCTTCAATAAAAACCATTACCACCACTCTCCCAACTCAACAACAACAACAACAGCAGCCCATTCAATACATAAATTCTTTAGAAACCCATCTTCCAAATTCAATTTCAGCAACACCCAGAACCCCAATTCAACTCATTCCTCAAAAAATTTGCTTCAATTGCCATTTTTTTGGGTGTAACTACTAAAAATGGCAAGCTCAACGCAAATTCAAGTGAAAGAAGCAGTTTACATAACACCATCATCACCAACACCATCTCACATTCTACCACTCTCATCACTTGATTCTCAACTCTTCATCCGTTTCACAATTGAGTATCTACTCATATACAACAACCCGGCGACAACAAAATCCGTTTCTGACCGGAACGCGTTCACATCTCGTATTAAGGCGGCATTAAGTGCAGCATTAGTCCCGTATTATCCTCTAGCTGGTAGAGTCAGGGCGCAACAATCATCTGGAACATCAGCAAATCTTGAAGTTGTTTGTAAAGGTCAAGGGGCGGCATTTGTTGAAGCTGTTTCAGATAGTATTTCAATCTCTGAGTTCCAGAAAGCTCCACGTCATTCGACTCAGTGGAGGAACTTATTGTCCATACACGTGGCAGATCTTCTCCGCGGGTCCCCGCCGCTCGTCGTGCAGCTGACATGGCTTGCTGATGGTGCTGCTGCGGTTGGTGTTGGCATCAGCCACTGTCTCTGCGATGGTATTGGTAGTGCTGATTTCTTGAATTTTTTTGCTTCATTAACAACCGGTCAGTGCCGTGGTTTCACCGATTTGAAGGTGAAACCGGTCTGGGATCGTCTTTTGATGAACCCAGTTAAGTCTAGACGTGTTATGAATCGTTCCGTAATTGCACACCCTGAGTTTAACCGAGTTCAAGATCTCTGTGGGTTTGTTTCGCGATTCGCAAGAGAAACGTTGACACCTACGTCGGTTATATTCGATCAGAAAACGCTAAATGGATTGAAGAAACTCGCTTCATCAACTAGTCCACAAAAGGAGATGAAATTTACATCGTTTGAAGTTTTGTCAGCTCATGTATGGAGGTGTTGGGCAATGTCATTAGGATTGCCCTCGACACAGACGCTACGGCTGCTGTTTAGCGTGAACGTTAGAAACCGAATCAAGCCAAATTTGCCGGAAGGGTTCTACGGGAATGGGTTCGTTCTTGGCTGCGCACAAATTAGTGTTGGCGAGTTGACGGATAAGGGAATCGGATGGGCAAGTTGGTTGGTGAGAAAAGCTAAGGAGAGAGTTGGAGATGAGTATGTGAAATCGGTAGTTGAGATGGTGAGTGAGTCAAGTGCGTGTCCTGACTCGGTGGGTGTTCTGATAGTGTCACAATGGTCGAGACTTGGCCTGGAAAAGATCGACTTCGGAATGGGTAAGCCAGTTCATGTTGGACCGGTGCTTAGCGATAGGTACTGTCTGTTCTTGCCGGTCTACGAGCAGAGGGATGCAGTGAAGGTAATGGTTGCAGTTCCAAAGAGTGCTGCTGGGAAGTATGAGTACTTGGTTAAGAGCCCTTGTTCAAATTCCACCTGAAAGCTATTTGTTTGATTTTGTTTTTGCTTAGTGCTGACTTTACTTGTAATAAGATGCATCACTAATCAAAATCTACTCATTCTATAGTATTAGTATCAGCATCATCTCATCATTTTCTGACAGAACAATAAAATTGGATGCAGAACTGGATTGTAGATATAACAAGATCTCAGTCTGACACTAGTGGAATGTTCATATGGCATTGCAATAGCAAAATCCAGATATATGTTATCTTTCTATCAGATGAATAAGATGGCTGCATAGTCAATTTGATAATTATGACAAAGGCGTAAGTATCAACTGGATAAATGCCCCAGTTCAGGCCTTTGTGCGTAAACATTTATTTGCATAGAATAATTTACCTCTAGGTATTACCTTGAACATACCAGAGTGTGACATTCAACCTTTTGAGCAGTACCATTTCTATTGAATAGATGATTATATATTGCAGCGGCATTACAATCGTTTTTCTTTTTTCCACCATTTGGTTTATAGCCTGTTCGGATATCAGAAACAGAAGCAAAGCAGGGTGCTTCTCCAAAAATATAAGTCAAAAGTAGAAGTCAGACGCAAAATATTTTTGCTTCACAAACTTCACAAAATGTTAACCATTTTGCTTATAGAAGTCGTTCTGAATCATATACCCAAGCCAACTTTTGACTTTTCTGCTTCTAGAAGACAAAAAATAACTTATGGAGTGACATCCAAACATGCTATTAATTATTGGTTTCAGTATTATAATCAATACAAATATCATTTATAAGAGGCAGAGCTTGCATTAAAGTAAACTACTAACTACGTTAGTTTTTCAGATGAATTGGGATGCACCCATTTGGGTTTTGGGGACTTCATAGGATTCTAGTATCCTAAAAGTGTCTATGGGGAGACCTAATTAGTGTTAAAGTCAGATTTACCCTTGAATCAATCTTATTACCTAAAATCAAAATTAGTTCAAAATTCAAAACCAAACTTAAGTTAACAACCTCTTTCTCTCTTATTCTTCTAAGAAAGAAATCAAAATTCTTGATCAATTGTTCATCGATTTTGAAAAATGTTTATTAAGGTTTATTCTCAAGATGACAAGATCAGGACGATTTGGATTGAATCCACCATCTACTTGTTATGATTCTAATGTTTATGAAGGTGTTGAATCAAAATTAAGATTAGGTGAATGAATCTGTCCAAACACCAGTAAATCCTCCACAATATTAAGAATCGAAAAACCCACAATTTATTTTACCTTTAGATTGGTTTAATAGGTAAGATTGATGAATTTAGGGTTTAGGAAAATTTCCTCGTAGTTGATTACGGCTAGGAGTTCTTGTCGACCTAGCCGTAAACGGATGGTTACGGTTGTGATTCAAAGAACTCCCAGCCGTGAGGTGCCAATTACGGTTGATACTTTCCTAGCCGTTTGTTGTACTACATCTGCAGAACACTAGAAATTTTGCTTGTGATGCGGCTAGGAATTCCTCACCGTAACTTTAGGGTCCCAGCCGTTTGTTACATTAGCGGCTAGGTATTGCAGTTTTTCTAGTCGTGTACTATTGTGACTGTTGGATTGGAAAGCACATTCCAGACGTTAACTGGACACACGACTGGTTTTTGTATTATTTCCTAACCGTAACGTTCTGAGTGAAAAGAAACGATACATATTTCATAGCATTTCATTGAAACTGAAAGGTGTACATATTTCATAGCATAAACTTTAAAGAAAATATCATTATATTATGGGTCTTAATAATAGTGATCGAAATCAGCATAAGTACTTTCTTCCAAGACACAATAGCAACCATGAAGGTCAAACTTCTTGCCATGGACATCCTCATAATCAGCTTCTGCCATCTCTCTTTGAAAAATAAATCAATTAAAATTTTATGCTATGAAAAACAATACTTGATGGACGAATTATTGACAAACTTACTCTTTGAGCACGTTGCATATTGGGATTGTGTTCCTTTACGACTTTCATTTCCTCTTTGAAAGCTTCCAATTGTGGAAAGAACTTCTCGAATCTTTTTTTAATGAGTTTCATCGATCTTCAATTATGATTTCCGTCTAACGCCACAAAAACAATACACACACGGTTCAAAAAAGAATCAGATTCTTCATCTATGTAAATGTTTACATCTTCGTGATGCTTTACTACCGTCAGCCACGCTCTAACGATTGCAACATCTTTTTTGGTAGTGTAGTGAGTAGGCCATGTTTTTCTTTTTTATTGGAACAAATTAGAAGGAAAATTGAGAGTTTGTGAGAGAGTTTTTGCATAATTTTTTTGTTGAAGGAGGGTCATTTTATATATAGCAAAAAAAAATAAAAAAAATCCCAACAACCGGTTTTTTCAAAAACTAGTCGTTCCTCGAAAAAATCAATACAATAACTCAATGCAATTACTAATTTAAGACTAGGATTCATGAAAAGACCGATCTTTTTATAGGCAATCGGCTGGGTTTCAACCCTTACCAAGCCGTAAATCTGAATTTTGGTATCGCAGATCAACTTGCAGCTGGGACGTGTACAAATCGGCTGGGAATGTTCTGGTTAACGACTTGGTAAGGGTTCAAACCCAACTGATTGTCATTAAATGACTCGGTCTTTCCATGGATCCCGGCTATAAATTGGTAATTGCATTGAGTTATTGGTAATTGGATTGAATATTGTATTGATTTTTTCGAGGAATGGCTAGTTTTTTCAAAAACTAGCTGTTGGGTAAAAAAATTTGCTATAAAATGTCCCTTCTCAAACACATTTTTTTTTTTTTTTTTTTTTTTTTTTGGCAAAAACTCTCCCACAAACTCTCAATTTTCCTTCTAGTCTGTTACAACAAAAAAGAAAAACATGGTTACTCGCTACACCACCGAAGAATATGTTGCAATCGTTAGAGCGACGCTCACGGTCAGAAAGCATGACGAAGATCAAGAAATTAACGTGGGAGGAAGTAATGATTTTCAATTGAACCGTGTGTCTTTGTGGCCATAAACGGTAATGAAAATGGAAGATCAATGAACCAATAAAGGAAAGGTTCGAGGAGATCTACCTAGTAATTGAAGTTTTGAGGGTGCAATTAGAACGGGTGAAGGTGAAGTGTCCGGAAATGTCTTTTTTCAGAAGAGTGAGAATGTACAAAAGTTGTTCATCAAGTAAGTTTTGAATAATATATTAACTTAACTTTGATTTATTTTTTTAGGAAACGTTGAATCTTTCCCGATACCAAGTTATTCATCGCAAAGAATTTGAGAATGGGCAATGCTATTGGATCATGAAACAGTTTATTGAGAATTTCAACAAAGCTCGACTATTTAAGTGTAATACTCTATGTTTTTTTTTCTTCGATTTAAGAATAATAGGATGTAACGCTAATTAGTTATGTAATGGTGACATTATCAATTGATGAATGAAAGTGAAAATATTGATGAATTACGACAACAAAATTCAGAAACCCAACCAGATTTATGGCAAGGTAAAGCAGGCATAATTCTAGAAACCAGACTCAATAGCCAGAATAACCTGCCGTAACTTGCTATTTCCCAGTCGTAGAAACAAATTCTAAACCGTTTATGTTTCTGGAATACATATTACAACCTGGAAATTCAGAGGACCCATCCGATATATGTTTTACAGTTTAATCACGGTCCGTTGCCCAAACCGTAAATCTCAAAATTTCAGTTTTTGTAAGCTTTTAGGTCAAAACGGCTAGGTCATAACTGTTAAAAACCTAGCCGAAAATACTTTTTTTTTTTCGTTTGAAGAACTTTTTTTATATTTTAATAGCAACGTTTCCTAAAAAAATAAATCAGTTGGAGGCACAGTCCAGTACATAGAAGACTTGTTGTTGTTTTTTATCCCATTGAGCAAGATCATGAGCAACAGAGTTACAGATTCTAGGTCGAAAGTAAAAGACAAGCTTCTAAACTAGAAGAAGATAACTGAATGTCTTTAAAGATAACATCCGTCCTGGAATCTCCATCAAACTCTCCACCTGAAAATCAGTTGGTGATTTCCTTTGCATCACTTTCAATGATGATTTGTGTAAGTTTATGCTCCACAACTTTCTTCAAGACTTCCAAAATAGTTCTAGCTTCACTAGATTCAACTTCAAAAACTATTGAAGCACAAAAGAAGGCTTTGTTGGAGAAATATCTCATCGGTTCATCAACAAAAATGTTGGATGTCTTTCTCATTCAATGAGTGTGAATATATAGATTACAAGAAAGCAAGAAAGAAAAACACGTCTTCTGCAATGCGTGTTGTCAGAAGAGAAAAAGTCACACTAAAGACTATTACAACTACTAATACTGTTACACTACTTGTGAGTCAACAAATGACAACTGCCACTATTTACATTTAATTGTCCAACACTCTCCCTCAAGGTGGTGCATATATATCATAGATGCCCAACTTGATAAGTGAATCGTTAAATATGTCATTGGATACTGCCTTAGTCAGAATATCTGCCAACTGTTGTGTTGTACGAACATATGGTATTTCAATAATGTTTTCTTCGAGTTTCTCATAGATGAAGTTCCTATCAATTTCCACGTGCTTCGTTCGATCATGTTGCACTGGATTCTCTGCAATTTTGATTGCCGACTGATTATCACAAAACAACTTCATAGGTTTTTCAGAAGGGAAACCAAGCTCTCCCATAAGCCTTTTCAACCATAAAAATTCAAAAATGCCTTTTACCATTGCCCTATATTATGCTTCAGCATTTGACAAGGAAACAACCTGTTGTTTCTTAGACTTCCAAGTTACTAAGTTACCCCCGACGAAGGTAACATACCTAGATGTCGATCTTCTCCTATCGCCTTTTCCTCCCCAATCTGAGTCAGTGTAACCCGATACATATAGATGTCCATGTTTGGAGAACATCAACCCTCTACCAGGTGCGGACTTCAAATATCTCAGTATTCTTATGACTGCATCCATGTGTTTTTGACCCGGATTATGCATAAATCTGCTTACAATACTTATAGCATAGGCAATATCAGGTCTTGTATGAGAAAGATAAATCAAGCGTTCAACTAACCTTTGGTATCTCCCTTTATCAGCTGGTACTTGATTAGGGCACTCTTCAAGACCATGATTTTGTTCCATAGGAGACCCTATCGGCTCACAACCAAGCATACCGGTTTCCTTCAACAAATCAATTACATATTTTCACTGAGACAAGAAAATTCCCTTTCCATATCGTGAAAATTCAATACCCAAGAAGTATTTAAGACCACCCAAATCCTTCGTATCAAACTTAGAATACAAACAACTCTTAAGATTACTCATCTCTTCGGGGTCATTTCCTGTTACCATCATATCATCTACATAGATAATAAGCGCGGTTAATTTTCCACCTACTCGTTCTAGGAACAAAGTATGATCAGCGTTACTTTGTGTATACCCAAATTTCTTCATTGCCAGACGAAATCTTCCAAACCATGCTATGGGAGACTGCTTCAAACCATATAAGGCCTTCTTCAGCTTACATACCATATTAGGATCGTTCTGAGCGTTATAACCCGGAGGTAATGACATGTAGACTTTTTCTTGCAAATCACTATGTAAAAATGCATCTTTTACATCATATTGTTGTAGAGGCCATCCTAAATTTGCTTCCAAAGACAATAATAATCGAATGGTATTGATTTTTGCAACAGGAGCAAACGTTTATTGATAATCAATGCCATAAGTCTGGGTAAATCCTCTAGCCACAAGTCTTGCTTTGTACCTATCAATGGAGGCATCTGGATTGTGTTTGATAGGGCACACCCATATGCAACCTAATTTTTCTTCCCCTTTGGTAAAAAAACAATATCCCATGTACCATTTTCCTTATGTGCCAACATCTCCTCCGTCATAAAGCCGACCCATTTCGGGTTAGACAGTGCTTCTTATACGCTTTTCAGAATAGCAACATCCTTCATCTGACTGACAAATGCTTTACCGACTTTAGTTAATCTGTGGGTAGACACGTAGTTTGCAATGGGATATTTCACCTTTTTAATTGCTTCAGGTGAAAAACGATCTGGCGGTACACCACGATTACTCTGTTGTGGCAATTGGTACCTGTCATCCGTAGTTGATTCGCAAATATTATCAGTATTAATCAAAGGATCTATGCTTACCTCAGTCTCATTAGCAGAAGGATAATTGGCTATAGGTACTGTTGGTGTAGAGAGAGAAGGTTCTTCAATAATACGAGCGTCCACTTCTTTGGTAACAGGATTGTCGACCCCTTGAATCTATTCCATGACTTGTATATCATCCACTCTTGTGCTACTGTCAGCAGGAGATGTAATCAAACTTGTTTCATTTATATTCATATTTATTTCACTATTAGTTGGAAATAAATCCATCCAATTTAACTCTTCAACATTGACAGTCTCTCCCTGAAGAGGGGAATTTGATACATTTGTGGAGTAAAACATTTCATGCTCAGAAAAAGTGACATCCATAGTAACATAAAATTTATGGGTTTGAGGATGATAACACATGTAACCTTTCTGAAACGGATGATACCCAACAAAGACACATTTGATAGCACATGGATCTAGCTTGGTGCGTACATGTTTCTGCAAGTGTACAAAAGCCACACAACCAAATACCCATGGAGGAAGTTTAAGATGGGAAGGTATTGTCACGAACGAAGCTAATTTATCCAAGGGTGTCTGAAATTTTAAAACACTAGTTGGTACCCTATTGAGATGATATACCGCATTGGTAATTGGTTCTTCCCAGAAACTTGGCTTCATATTTGACCCAATCAGACAGGCCCTCGTAATTTCAAGTAACTGGTGATTCTTCCTTTCTGCCACACCATTTTGCTGTGGTGTAGAAGGACAACTTGTTTTATGAATTATTCCATGTTCTTGAAAATAATCTTGTAACACTTCATTAACATACTCACCACCATTATCGGAACGAAGCACCTTTAATTTAACCGAAAATTGCGTCTGGATCATTTTATGAAATGAACGAAAACGATTAGCCACATCACTTTTGTTCTTTATAAAATATAGCCAAGTCATACGGGTACAATCATCAATGAAGATAACAAAACATCGAAATCCATAAGTACTAGTAATACGACAATGTCCCCAGACATCAGAATGAATCAAATCAAACGGGATATATCTTCTGCTGAAACTATCTGGGTAAGTAGTACGATGACTCTTCGCAAGAATGCAAGTATCACATTTAAAGTCTGAGATCTTGAAAGACTTAAATAAATCCGGAAATAAGTGCTCCAAATATCAAAAAGAAACATGTCCTAACCTACGATGCCACAATAGGATTTGATTTTTAGATGCACGAGAAGACCTTTTAACTGATAGAGATCGCCCTTCACAAACGTCATCGATGTAATATAAACCCTCTCTCTTAGTACCTCGCCCAATTAACTTCCCGCTGCTGAGATCCCAAGGAAGACAGAAAGTAGGATAAATTAATACTAAACAATTTAATTGTGCGGTCACTTGTGCTGCTGACAAGAAATTATTTGAAAGAGAAGGAACCAATAATGTATGTTCTAACGACAAAGAAGAGGTTAAATCAACTCTCCCAGCTCCGGTGACAGGGTATGACACACCATTCGCATTAAAAATAGTTGTACAAGATGGCATACATGTATCTTTCGGAATGGAGGCATTAAACGTCATGTGATCCGACGCACCGGAATCAAGAACCCAACCATGATCTTTTTCAGAATTAGTAGTAAGTAAAGCGACATCAACCTTACTTTGCTGAAAATATTCGGATTAACCAAAGAATGAGAATCAACAATTAAATAAGAAGTATCGGTTTCTGTCTTCACTATTGAAGTATTCATAGATGCTCCCTTTTGAACTCTATAGGTTTCCCACCAATAGGGATACCAAATTTTCTTAAAACATTTCTCCAAAAAATATGTATTGCTTCCACAGTGAACACAATGCCTATCGGCAGACATTATCACGATCAAGAAGAAATAATATAATGTACATAGGTTGCAACAGCTTCCACAAACTAGAAAACGTGTACAGACAAAACTGATTTCGTACACAAAGTTTTCCGGTACAAATTAATTGGAGGAAATAAAAAATGGTAATACAGAAACGCCGATACAGAAAACGATTAAACACTGTAACATAAGAAAAAAGTCAAACACGTCCTTCAAGGATTAGTGACTTAAAAATTTCGTATCCTTTGAAAAACAGAGAAACAAATTAATAGTACAGCAAGGCAGTGAAGGTTACAATTTTGATGACTAACTGAATAGTTGTAGATCAGCAAGGTAGTAACTAGTAAGGTGTCTCAAATTACAAGATCTTAAAATAACAAGTAAGATCAATTTAAAAGTTAAAGTAAGAACAATAATAGGCGATCAAATAAATCTAGTAATAAGACCCAACAAAACCGATGCACTTAACAAATCAAATGAAGAACAAGTAAGTAACACTTACTTGGTAGTCGAAATTAAAACGGATATGACGAACCTTAAGATTGCAGAAATAAAGATCGATCGAAAATAAAAAGCACTCACTCTACCATGGATGCTCTGATACCATGTCAAGAAGCTCAAGGTTCATCAACAAAAATGTTGGATGTCTTTCTCATTCAATGAGTGTGAATATATAGATTACAAGAAAGCAAGAAAGAAAAACACGTCTTCTGCAATGCGTGTTGTCAGAAGAGAAAAAGTCACACTACAGACTATTACAACTACTAGTACTGTTACACTACTTGTGAATCAACAAATGACAACTGCCACTATTTACATTTAAATGTTCAACATCACATAGCCTATACCATATTCCAGGGAAATATCATCAAAGACACCGCCAGTATTACATTTTATCTAACCAAGGGGTTGGGGAATCCATTTGTCCAAGTAACCAATGGAGATTGAAGAAGATATATGAAGTTTAGGTTTCCTAGTCAAAAGCATGGATCTAGATTTATTTAAGACAACAATGTGAGATTCCTTAGAGTTTTGGAAAACCATATTATTTCTACTACTCTAAAGAGACCAAATTAAAGGATAGTAATAAACAAACATTGAGATTCATCAAGAAGCTTAGAAACAGGATGAGCTAACCAGAACATCAACCAATCAAGGATAACTATTCCTAGTCATTTGCACACACGTTTTTCAGCCGTTGTTTTTTTTGATAGTTATTGAATATTCAAATTCTATTAACTCTTAACTCTAATGGCATGTTACTCTATCACATAACTAATCGCAAGCTTAATTAGTTGACATTAATGATATTGTTAGTAACTCAAATTAATAATATAGTGTTTGTTCTTTTCCAAATTATGATTAAGAATCACCAGATATAAGGATACGCAGATTTTTCAATCAAATATCATTCCTCTTTTGCCATTTTATATGATATCATATTTAAGAAAAAATATTTATCTTAAGATTTTCTGGTTCTAGCTCAAACACAATTTAAACTGGTGTTAAATAGACTAGTTGCGTCGCAATTACAGAACGACCAAAACGTACAAACTTTTTTAAAAAGTCATATGCACAAAGAAGGTTACATATGCAAACAACACAAAAATAATGTATACGAAAAAAAAAAAATTGTAGGCAAAAAGATATTAATTTGCTTATATTCATATGTGAAAAGAAATCTTTAAATCATGAGACATTGTATTTTTAATAAATGAAGAACACTTTCATTATTAATTAATACTAATGGGAAAAATAAAAATTCATCCATATAATATAATATAAGTATACTATTTAGTTTTTTCGCGCGTGAATACCTTTATGACATTGAGTTTCAAAGCATAAGAGACTACTCTGCATTAAAAAAAAAAGATATTCATTTGGAAATATTTCTTTGTGAATTTTTTTTCTAAAAGATCATACAATAAGTTTGCATATATAAACTAAAATTGAAGCACATTTTTTTTTTAAAGTTTAAAAGTGAGAACGTCCGTAAATATATGAACAAATTTGAGAGTCTGCGTATCCTAAATTAAAAATCGGCGTATGTTTTGAAAATGTGGGTAAATGGTAATTGAAAGTAGTTTATTTTGTAAAGACAAATTCAAAATTTATAAGATGTGTTAACAAATATTCCCTTAAATTATTGTTATTATATTTTTTGCAAATTTTTTGTTCGTTTCATGCTACGGTATTCCTAAGACCGTCCCTGCTCCCTTTTTATTGTTGTTGTTGTTCAACAAAAGTACCGGAGTTAACCGAAACTAACGTCCCGATATAAGTTACCAAATCAATGTTTTCGGGATGTATAATTAAAATTCTAGATTTTTCTAGCTTTGGGTTATAAGGAACCAGACTAATGCCCTCTCCCTTCCCTGGTCAACCTTTAAATAAGATTTCAACTCCATTTTTTCTTTCCCCGGCCCATATATTGAAGCGCTAATTTATTTAATAAAGCTTCTAATTCATTCCCCTTTGTTTAAAATCACTGTTGGTTAAGATCATACTTGCAACTTCCACAACCTGCAAGAAAAAATAAGCGTCCTAATTAGTCGACACATATCTAAAATTCAGAATTTAGAATGTACAGAATATAGACATAAAGGAATAAGAAACTTACTGGGGTTAAATTAAATCGGGATACCATGGCCACTGAACTGATGTGCCCATCCGTTGCGGTTAACTTGATAATAACGATTGATGAGAAAAGAAGCGCGCCTGTAGAGATTATTTTTTTCATAACAGCTTCCACCTTCCCTACAAGAACAATCCACTTTACCCTGGCCACAAACAAAATCTATAATATCTTGCAGTGCTTGATCACTTGTTCCATACTTTGTTAGAAAATTCTTTATGCGGAAGTAAGATGGATCACATACCTCTGATCATTGTTCATTTGATCTTGATGAATAAAAGAACCAATAATGAAAACCCAATGAAGAATACAGAATTCCAGTCGCTTCCATGATTAGTTTGAACACAATGAAGTAGGAACAATTATTACAAAGCCTGTCTACACTCTTACTGTTCCTTATTTCTCTCTGTATGATGGTTACAGAATATGTTGAGAATTTCTTTTTCAATGAGTGTAGGGACCTGTTCTTGATCTCCTTAAATAACTCTTCCATCAAGGTGTGGAGACATGTCGTTTAGATGAAACCATTCCATATGATGATAAGGCACATGGGCCACATCATTGTTTTTCCAGCATACTTTGCCACACACCACATAGGACCTGTTGGTTCTGCTTCATCATCCATGGTGGCTAGGGATGTTAACGGATTAAATTCCGTTGGATTTTCACCAATCCAATTCTGATAGGCTAAGTGTTATCGGAATTCCGAAATCCGGTAACATCCGACGGAATTTTAAAATTCGAATCCGATTCCGATAGGTTAACTTATCGGAAATCCGATAAATTCCGATAACTTCCGATAATTCCTAAAAATATGGAAAAAGTTGGGTAAAAAGTATTAAAAATTACTAATCCGGTTAGAAATTCCGATAATTTTCGATAATTTATGATAATTTCTAAGAATACAATTTCCGATAGTCAACATCTTTATCCTAGTGGTAGGAAATTACTAGTACATTCCTATGTTTTATCGGATGTCGGAACTTAACAATCGTATGGGGTCTAATCCGATTCCGTTACGTTAAGGGGGGAAAATCCGATAAGAATTCCGATCCGACATCCTATAGGATCTCGAATTCTCGGAAACGGATTTCGTACTATTATTGACAGCCCTAATGGTGGCCGCACCCATAACTTGATCATAATTGCAACTTCCACAACTTGCAAGAAAAAATAAGCGTCCTAATTAGTCTACACATATCTAGAATTTACAATGTATATAGAATATATAGACATAAAGGAATAAGAAACTTACTGGGGTTAAATTCAATCTTAATGCCACTGCCACTAAAATCACAATCCCCTTTTTGACGATTAACTTGATAATATCGATTCATGAGAAAAGAAGCCTGCCTACAGAGATTATTTGGTTCATAACAGCTTCCACCTTCCCTACAATGGGAACAATCCACTTTACCCTGGCCACAAGTCCACTCTATAATATCTTTCAGTGCTTGCTCACTTGTTCCATATTTTGCCACACACCACCTAGGACCTGTTGGTTCTGCTTCATCATCCATGGTGGCTGCACCCATAACTTGATCATTCGTACCAATCCATATTATCAACGTTACCACCAGCAAGATCGAAGGAAACCCATTCATTGTTAACTTGCTCGACTTCATCACGTACCGATTGCTGAATCTCTTGAGAATTATGGCTACTGAACTCTTTCTATCTCTTAATAACAAGCCTCTCTAGTATGTAATACTGAATAAACTAATTACTTTGCTTAGGCCAGTTGATGAAGCATGGTTTATATAGACATGGGGAAAGAAATTAATATTTTCTTTAGTTGTTGGACGAATTAATTGTGTATTGAAAAAATCGATTATTCTTCTTTTTGCTTTTTCCTTATTAGTTTGCTTAAGCCAGTTGATGAAGCAGGGTTTATATAGACATGGGGAAGGAAATTTTATATAGACATGGGGAAGGAAATTAATTTTGTTTTAGTTGTTGTATGAATTAATTTCGTGTTGAAAAAATCGACTATTTTTTGTACTTTATTTCCTTGTTTGCTCTCAGATTTAATTTCTGTAATTTCCTCGTAAGAGGCTTTAGCTATTTCAGGTGATATAGTTTGTTGAGATTCCTCTCAATTCTACTTTAATTAAAACCAACCAAAACCTTTAGCTTTCATGAATATGAACCCCCACCATCATATCACTACAAATTTGTTAAGTTTGTTTTACTTTTTGCAAGTGGAGTTTTAATTCATGGCGCGAAAAATAGGTTTTATATTTGTTTTGTCCTTATTCTCGTTTTATACCATTCTCTGTTACATTGAGAATTAATTACATACGCCACCGGCAATATTAAGGTCTATGATTTGAAACTTAAATGTCATATAGCTACCAAAACCAAAAGTCTAACTACCTAGATTTAAATTAAAGTCGACATTGATGCGCAGAACAACCAAAACATGTGACTCCGTCTCCATCAACCATTAACATATCCAGGTCTAACATTGACAAAGCAATTGTTTGATGCACCGGAGTGTACTTGTTTTTATCAAGCAGGTCAGGATACAAGTTGGCGCTGAGCTCGCAACAATTAGGAGGTATATTAAGGGTTGTAAACTCAACAATTAGGAGGTATATTAAGGTATATTAAATTCTAATCTTGATTCAATCATCACTAATGGGAGCAGCTATTTTATTCCTCGACTGTAACAACTTGATCCTCTTACTATGTTATGGTTGTGTAGCGCTTGTTTGCCTACCTATTTCTTGTAAGTCTTTATTACCAGCTTTTTCTTAAGCTGGTTTGCCCACATGATCGTACAAATGAAAGGTTACCTTTTATAGCGTCTGTCTTTTCTTCTTCTTCTTTTTATCGGGTTTCATAGGGTGTATGATAGCGCGTTTGGATACATATCCAATAGGTGTAAAATTTCAGAAAAACTTCTAAAAGCAAAAAACTTTATGTGAAGCAAAATATCTTTGTTTCTGACTTGTGCTTTTGGCGAAGCAGAAGCACTTCTGCCACTGGTATCCAAACGCGCTATTAAGTTGGTGTCGTTGTGCTTTGGGTTGGGTACACATGACTTGGGTACACATTGGTTTTCGCAAGGGCTGGTTTGAGCCCAATCATTAGATACCCTGGACTGCATCCTGAAATATATTGTCCCGGTTTTTCCAAGCATTCCTATTCAATTTTTAACCATACCTCCTCCTCCTTGTTCTCAAATTCCTACATCGATCGACGAGGCTGGTTTGGATGTAGTCTAGGTATCGGAAAAAAAAAATTATGATGATTTTCCTACGTATATTATAACTTGTATTTAATTAATAAAATTATCTTGCATATAATTTACCGATAAAAAAATAAAATAAAATTGTCTTGCATCAAAAAGAAGACGATAAGTATATAAAAATAAATGAAAGAAACTCACTAACTAATTAAGGATGGTCTAACCATTATAAAAATATACTAGTGTCTTTCCCATGCGTTGCACGGGATTAAATTGGTTGTTATATTTGTTACACGACAACCAATCAAAACAAATTTACAAACCTGTTTAATATAATCTTTTCAATGAAATCTTCCATAACAATAAATGAAGGGAACAAAAGAAATATTCTTTCTCTCCATGATACTAATCATCATATAATGTGTTCATAAATCAGCATGTTTTGGCATTAAAATGTTTTCTTTGACGTGTTCCAATTTGCTTCAGCATTAAGACCTTTAACAGTATCTTTCTAGCCCTTCCAAACGCAGACTCATCACCTTCAGTAATTCCACCAAATAAATTCAAATAGAGGACTTAACTTTGAATAGAAAGCAATGTCAACTATTTGATACGCAACATAAATTTAGCCTGCACCACGCTAACCTTAGGCCAAAACTACAATAATGGGTACATATAACAGCATACAAAAGGTACGTATTCTTTTGTTGTCATTGAAATTTTTTCAGTTTTAAGACATCAACACTTTGGTCCTCCAACCTCATTTATATAACCCCAAAGATGTTTGGATCTCCCTGCGAAACCATATTGTTCAAAATCCATATAGTACTCGTGCATGCTGATGCATTTCTAATAAGTTATTTTTGTAACTACATGGTCCTTATAAATTTTTGCATCGAAAATATCAGAGAATCTTATAATTTATTTAAGTTCATTCAAAAAATGACACTAATGAGTATCAAGAAAACAAATTTTAATCATATTAGAACTTTTCCCACCTTAGTATCGTAAACAAAGTTGTGACCCTTGTTTAAATAGAACAAACCTTTCTATCACCTGGTTCCTACTTTTCTGATGCACACATTTTTCTGCTTACTCAATGTTATGCCCCACACTGATAGAACAACCACGATTAGCGACTCTCAACAAATTAAAATGTGAAGGAAAAAAAATGATGTTTGGGATGCTAAATATACCTTTGAAAAGGTGTTGATGTCACCTGTATCATGCTTTCTAGTGAAACCTTCAGTCATTTCCATCCCCACGCTCATTAACAAAGGGACAGATTCAGAATTATGGCCTAACATTTATTCTTATCACGTTTTGCTTCTTAGATGTCTTGCATACTCCATTATCTGGAAAATCCTCCTTATCTTGGTGGTGCAAATAGCTGTTATCAAGTATTAGATATCATAGCGAATTGAGGAAGTTATGTCTTGCGAATTTCACTTAACTTGGATGACCAAGAAACAACAGACTCATCAGCAATATTTCTTCGCTGCAGCCTCTGAGATACGTGTCTTGCAGCTCTTCTCATTGTCATGGTTTTGTCTTATCCTTCTTATTTTTTATTTTTCTACGTTCTCTGCAGAAGAAAAAAATCCCTAAGTCGAAAAATTGAGCAAACATTAAAATTCATTAGGTGATTAATTACCTTCCTAGGTTATTATTGTCCGTGGATAATGAGGATTTTCCTTGGTGTATGTGCTAGACGCCATCGCAGTCGATCTACTCCATATTTCTACCCTGCTACAGTTGTCTCAAAGCCCACAATTGCTCCATGACATATGGTTGTTAGAACTGGCCTCACTGACTGCACAATAAAATCCTACCCGGAGGTAATTCTTGGTGAGAGCGGACGATTTCTTAATCCAAATGACATTATTTGTGCGATATGTCTGACAGATTTTCAACCTAAAGAAACTTTGAAGAGTAAGCCAATGTGTAAGCATTGTTTTCATGTTAATTGCTTGGAGCAGTGGCGTCGGGTGAATGCGACATGTCCTGTTTGCCGAAAATCTCCACTTCCCTAACAGCTGCTGCATAAACATTTCCGCTGCTAATTAGTATTGTTCCTATAATAAACATAAACCTTATTTGTAATTTTTGTATAGTACTGATTCGAATGAAACACCTTGTACGTCATCCATAATTTTTTGAATGCATTTAGATTACAGTTTGGCAGTGCTGTGATAAATGGGTACCTATGACTTCGGTCTCTGAATAGTAGCTTGATATAATCCCCACAGAATAAGCAAATACATTTTCATGTGCGCACACTAAAAGTTGGCCTTTTGAATTTAACATATTGGAATCCCAACAGACTTCATGTTTAAACAAAATAAGGGGTTTGATTCAAACTTTACAGAGATGTGCAAAGTTGAAATCCCAGGTGACTGTGAATTTGGTTCAGAAGCATATATGGGCAACTTATGAGTCAAAATTCAAGAAAACATAAACAGAGAACAAACATAAAAAAAAAAAAAAAAAAAATCTCTCGGACATCTTCCTTCCGTAAACACTTCAATTGCAGATACTCTGAAGTGGTTTTCTTTTAGGAGACACTTTATTATCAAATTCAAAGGAACAAACTGTGCTTCCTTAGTGGTTCACAGAAACTAACCCTCGCCTGCAAAATCAAAACGAAAAGAAAAATCAAAACGCAGTGAGATAAATCATTATCTTAGAGCACAATCATCCACTGCAAAACTATGAAAAGGTGTAGAGAAAATAAGAACACGCGATGAGAAGACTGAATTTAAACAAAAGAGAAGAGAAAATTAAGAATAGGAATTAGAGTTTTGCAAAGAAAATTGCTTTATGCGTCTTTTGACTGACCTGCTAAAACCCTAGGATTTTAAAGCTTATGATCAATTAGGTATTAAAAAAAATGAACGAAAACAATGAATAATCTCCATTCTCTAATAACTTCATGCCGTAAGAGTACTGAAATAATAAAAATGATCTTTTAGAGGAAGAAAGAAACTGAAAAGTAGAGACCTAGGGTTGCGAACAATCTCGGCGTTTATTAATGATCCGGTATTCATTACCTATTTTTTTTTCAAATCCTCGATTTTTATTGGTCGGGGACCAGGAGCTCTAGAATTTAAGCTTTTGGCCTAACTTTCAATGTGAGGCCAGCAATTTCAACTCAAATTATATATACAATATTTCGACAATAGATTATTGTTTGGCCTAGGAGCGGACCGTGTATGCACCATTTTATAGAAGAGTTTGATAAGATTTAGATCATATAGGTCCATTTATTATTAAATAGAACTTGAGAATTTATTTATATTATTAAGATCAACATGAAAATGAAAGATTAAACTCTGTTACACAAAAAGTGTAGAAGATCGTAGATGACGCGTTCATAACTACGGATGATGTAAAAGAAAATAAGCAATGGCGTCAAGGATGTTTAGCAAACCCCAGAATTCGTTATTTATACCAAGCAATGGCGATCTAGAAACTCCGAAATCATTTTCACAATCTTTTGGGCAATGATAAGCAGATTCTATCTCTTCCTTTAATTTATTGTAGTCATGAGTTTTAACAAACTCATCTGCCCGGACAAGACCCTCAGTAAGCATAGAATTATATCGAGTTGCGCAATAAGTGAAAGGTTCCTTTTGGTAGGGATTAGTAATCTTTGCACCCAAATTTTTGATTTTTTCCAAGTAATCTTTGGCAGTGGCTGATGTTCTCTTTATCATAGCATGTGCAGTTTCTTCAAGATTTTACTTCCGGGGTTGAACTTGCCTAATAGCTCCGCGCAGGGTCGGAACTCCACGGTACGAGAACAAACATCCGAAATTGTAACTCTAATCACCTTTGCATCATTGGCTTCTGCAATTCTGCTAGTAGCTTCACTGGTAGTCGGAAATGACAACCAATTGACAAAGAAGAAGACCCAAAAACATGAAAACACTACAGAAGAAGATGCCATGATGAAATGTTTGTTGGAACTGCAATAATAAAATACTGAAAGAATGATGTTAAAATAAATTTCTAGAAAGCTTAAATAGACACTCAATGGAATCAACAAACAGAGGATAGAGTCATTTGATCATCAAGCTGTCCTTAACACGATAGTTCACCGGTACGCCTCAAAAATGAGTGATGCCTATACCCTGTGGTGAAGTCGTATTCAGGATAAAACTGCCCGTTGCAAATACTATAAGCACTATAGCACTTGCCCACTCTTACGAACTCAACAGCAATGGCACAGAATTAAAAACCACACAGAGGGAGAAAGACGAATAGAAGAAGGATGGTAGCTTCTACTGGACACAAATTGGAATGAGTAACTCGTTTAGTTTATAAAGAGGAGAAGAGAGAAGACAGAAAATAATGTGTAGTTAATGCTATTAATGAGAATAAAATCCGAATTAATGACAGAAAATAAATTCTAATTAATAAAAGAATTTTTTTTAAAACAGGCACAAAAATAACTACACATTATGTCATCATCAAATCAAAACGGAAATAATATAAATCTTTACCCACATTATGTCGCTATTGAAGACAAAATTTATTTTGATATTAAAATATTTAAGGAAATAATTCAAAAGAATTTATTGGTTGACCTATGTCCACGGCGTAAGAACGGCGTAATATCCATAATGGAATAGTTAAATAGTGGAACTCCTCTTTAGTTATATCCTATGTGGGACTAAAGGTCATATTTCATTCACTCATAAGAAAATGAGCAAGTGCCCTTAGAGACTCAAAGGTCCTAAGTTCCATTCCCACCAAGACTATAAAACCAAAACAATAAAACTCATTTTCTCCAACAATGTTTACACATACACTGTCTGTTGAGAAACCTTGCATCTATATATATACAAGTAAGAAGAAATTTTTTTAGGGATACTCCTAATAAATGTGCATGCATTGACCTAGAGATACTCCTGATAAATGCATTGATAATTTTTGCATAAAATCCAAAGAAAACAAATCTATGCGCATCTTTGGGGACCACGCACTTCATTGTGCTAAAGATGTTGGGATTAAGTTTCGACATGATCTTGTTCGTGATATTATTGCTGACATTTGCTACAAAGCTGGTGTGCCTGCACGCAAGGAAGTTTCTCTTGGTTTTCTGTCCGATGATGACAAAGACTTGAAGCCTGCTGATATTCTTGTTCTCAACTGGGAAAATGGAAAATATGTTTGTATGGATGTCACAGGTGTCTCGCTGTTCACTGGTGACGGTATTCGCTCTTTCGTTCCAGGAAAAGTTATTTCTAGTGCGGTTTCGCGCAAACGCACTAAATACTTGGACAAATGCGTTTCATATGGCTACGGTCTGGGTGTCATAGCTTTCTCTACTTTGGGGGAACTTGGTGAAGATACTTTGTGTTTTTTCAAGCGTTTGAAAAACTGTTTAGTTAGCAACGACGCAAGTAGTGGTTTTGGTAGATTTATTTTTTATAGACTAGGTATTGTTATTCAAAAAGGAGTTGGAGCCCAGCTTGTCGCTAGGTTACCAACCAAAAGTTTTGTATGATCAAATAATTAAAATTTAATAAAGAAAATTATATTTCCCAAATGAATAGGGTAATATAATTTAGTTGAAGAAAACTAATAACAAAAAGAATAAAAAATCGTTTCAACATTTATTCATATATGTAAATTCAAAATCACTACAAAAGAAATTTGCATACAAGTTGCTTCGAAAGTTGCCAAATGCCGTTCTATCACCACCATGCGCCTGAATGCACTCTGGTTCTTGAATAATCCAATAAAAATCATCTCCCACAATCACCCATTTCTGTTTTGGTTTCTTTAGTGCAAAAAACATCAGGTCGTCATTTGTTTCCTGTTTTCCTTCTCCCTCTATTTGTGTCCAACATAAGTGCCAGTGTTAAGTGAAACCAAAGTCCCAACATATGTTTCCAAGCACAAAGACGTCCGAAATACCACGTATCTTTAAAAATCTAACTCTTTCAAGCTTTGGATCATAAGAAACCAAACCAATGATGCGTGTCGTAGGTGCACAAATTAATTTACTTATCTTCTACTTTACTAATGAATAATATAGCACTAAATAAGATTCGTTCCCACGAAGAGCAGAGAGTTTTAGTTGTCAAAAGTGTCACAAAGGGGGGTTTTGTAAAATATTTTTAAGTAAAATAAATAGCAAACGATTTAAGATGATTTTGAAAACAATGATGAGAAATATGATCAAGGAATCCTTCTTCGTTACTAAATATTCATTAAATTAATATATTCATCTATTTATTGTTAATCACAGATTTTCACCAACCGTAGGATAACAGGTACGCTTAGTTAACCCCAAAATTCCTTAAATCACTGGAAAACAGGTACGCTTAGTCGCCAGATTCTATCCGTCTGAGCCACCTTGAGGTACGCTTACAAGATGTAACTCAGTCGAAGGCCTTAAGGTTTGTGAATTTAGGTTTGATCCTAGCAGTTAAACTCAATACGCTGGGTCCACTTACTAGGGTTGTTTTTACTTGCGATTGCTCCACAGAATAACTCTGCAAGGTTTCGTAATTTCTACTTGTGTAAGAGCTATTCAACAATTACGGATATCCTAACTCTTTACAAGCATTAGATTAATTAATAAACTAATTTAGTGGGCCACCCAAACAATTTAATAATTAATCATAAATATTAATCTCGGTAAAAACAAACGAAAACCATGTGAAGAATTCAAAATAGATTTTTATAAGAATTTAAATCATAATTGGAACTTAGAATTCATCCCTAATCAAAAAAGTAAATTAGCTAGACATAATGGAGGTTATAGAAAGCAAACTGCAGTTGTAGAAGAACTCTAGCTACTTCCGCTGTTGCAGGAGATCAGCCACTGTCGCCTTGTTGCTATAACCTTTCTGCTACTGGTGCATATATGAACTCTTTATGCTTCTGCTCTTCTGTGGAGAATTTTATCGAGCAGTTTCTGGGCGTGAAAGTGAGGGTCGGGAGATGAGTTCTGCCGGCTATTCGACCCTCTATAAATATCTTTTGGTAACTAAAATTTCGAATATGATAAACACCCAACTCTCCTTAGCCGACTCAAACCCTAAACTCGTCTTGAATCCTCACCATTCATCTTAAAATTCAACGGAAAAAGCTTACCCTGGTGACTGTTTTGCCGACTCAATACTCATCCATAATCTGAATTCTCGGTCAAGTTCTGATTTCCAAAGATTATCCAACCTCTATAAACGCGTAATAATGATTCTAGTTGATCTTTGACGCGGAAATCTTCTCTTAAATCTTCCACAAAATCTACACCAATCACAACTGCACAGCTAGGTTCTCCCCTGTTTTCCTGGATTAACGTGATTGAGTTAGCCTCTAACCGTGTCGACTCAGTTAACCACCACCACGGATTCGATAGCTCTGCTCGTTCAACTGCCAATGGCAACAAATTATTTTCTACTCCCCATCACCTGAGACAGCCTTCTTCACAGTCAGCTCCATCGTCACTATCCCGCAGCATCAGTGCATCTCTTCTCCATTTCTTCTTCTTTATTTCATTCAACCTCGGGCAGTCATCATCATCATTCTATCACGACCAGTCATCATGATAATCAACACCATTCTCTGTTCTTTGCCGAGCTCTTTCCTCCTTCGGTAATGGCAGCAAACCAATACTCATTTTCCTTCGTGTTCTCTCTGTTGTACTTCATCATTTCAACCTCAGCGAGAAGCAATTCATCATAAAACTCTATCAAAACTCGGGAACGATTCTGTAAACAACAACCCGTCAGCTGATCATGGTCATCAGCATTCTTTTATCATGATGGCAGCAGTTCTTCTTCCGTTGTTTTGTCTTCATCAACCACTCATTTTGGTGGAGCATAAACACTGCCATCAGTTCATTCCCCATTGCTTCCATCATCTGCAGCTCCATCAATACTCCCGTGATCATCAGCAGCAACTCGAGTCTCGAGATATCCATGCAGAAGTCTCGGTCGTGAAGAAGAAGAAATACGCGCGCGTGTTTGAATTTGAAGATGGCATCCCCGAGTACATCCAGCGCCTGTCTTTAACACCATTTGAATTTGAGCTTCCCCCTTTGAATACTGGACTGTGCTTAGCATTTCCCTTGAAAAATGATATCCCCTTAACAGAGTGGATGCCCCTTATCGTACATTGGGGTTGCCAATAGCACTTGTCCTGTAAAATGACCATTTTGCTCTTTTAGCTTTCCAAGTTTTGTTTAGCTCATAACTTCTTCATACAAGCTCAGAATGACCCCGTTCTTTCGCCATTGACTTCGTCTTCTCGTCCTCTACAAAAATGAAAAGTAGAAATCTTGTACTTTAACAAGTTCTACTTGGTCTTTGGCCCTTCTCCACTTGTAGCTAGCTTCTTTTATTGCACAATTAAGTGACAATTCACTTCTTTTGGATGATTTACCTAATAAAACACAAATAAGAGAAAACAAGCGTAATATACAATAATTTGCAAGAAAATAAACAATTACTAGCATGAAATTGACACCAAATATATGTAAAATATATGAAATTGACACCAAATATATGGACAACAATCCATTCCTCCAACTGGTCAGGATCTTCAGGTTGTTTAATAGTACCGTCAACAAAACCAAACTTCCTCTTAGCTATCAAAGATCTTCTAATGGCTCTAGCCCATTCATCATAATTGGTTCTTTTAAAGCAATCGGAGTTATTAGAATACCAGGACCATCACTTGATCCAAGATGATACACCGGATTTTTCTTCGGTAGATCATAAGTTATATCTTTCCCTTTTGTTCCTTTGGATGAGTCTGTGCCATCTTCCCCCATCGTAGAACTTGAAAAAAAAAAGGGTTTGGACCAGGCTCTTAAGACCATGTCAAGTTCTCGACAAGTCTTAGTTTCTCATTCATTAAACGTGATATTTATGCATTCAAGTCTTGGTCATCAAGACACAATACGTTAACTGCACGTATTTAAACTTCACTAGAATAAACATAACTCAAATATAGTGTATTTCCTAAAACCCTCCTTCAAGATGGAGCATGCAGATCACAAATGCCCATCTTGGACAAAAGAAACTGAAACTGAGCTTTCCCTAAGGCTTTTGTGAAGATATCAGCCAATTGTACCGTTGTAGGAGTGTAGGAGGGTGATACAATCTTCCTTATGATGGCATCTCTAACCAGATGACAATCCACTTCTATATGTTTGGTTCTTTCCTGAAATACTGGATTCTGAGCAATATATAATGCTGATTGACCATCACAAAAGAGATTCATCCCATGAGTATGATGAACTCCTAAATCACAAAGTAACTGTTTCAACCACTTCAATTCACATGTCACTACTGCCATAGATCTGTATTCAGCTTCTGCCGAGGAACGCGAAACTGTGTGCTGCTTTTTAGTCTTCCAAGAAATAGGAGAAAAACCAAGAAGAACAAACCATCCTGTTAATGAACGTCTAGTCAATGGACAACTCGCCAAATATGAATCACACCATCCTTTTAAACTAAGACCACTATCAGAACGCAGCAAAATTCCTTGTCCTTGACTCTTCTTCAAATATCTAACCATACGAAGTGCTGCTTCCCAATGCTCCATTCTTGGTTGTTGCATAAACTGTGATAAAACGTGCACTGAGTAAGCCAGATCTGGTCTTATAACTGACAGATAAATCAAACGACCAACCAATCTTCTATACTTTTCCACATCCTCAAGGATTTTGCCCTTTGCCAAGGCCAGTTGATGATTCGTCTCCATTGGAAACTCTGCAGGTTTTGCACCCAATAATCTTGTCTCCATTATAATATCTTATGCATATTTCCTCTGGCATATGTAGAAACCTTGTTTGCTACGAGCCACCTCCAATCCTAAGAAATATTTCAACTTTCCCAAATCCTTCATCTTGAAACATTGTCCCAAGTAAGTTTTAAAATTATGAAGTCCAACAAGATCATTGCCTGCAACAATCAGATCATCCACATAAACTAAGACATTAAGTTGCATTTTTCCTTTCGTCATAGTAAAAAAAGAATAATCTGAATACGATTGTTTAAAACCATAGTTCTTCAAGGCTGTTGATAACTTTGCAAACCAACACCTGGGCGCCTGTTTTAGACCATATAATGATTTTTTCATTCTACAAACCATATTGGAATTTCCTTTGGCAAATCCTAGAGGTATCTTCATATACACTTCTTCCTCCAAATCTCCAAGAAGAAATGCATTATGGACATCCATTTGATGCACTTCCCAATTCTTAACTGCTGCAACAGCTAGAAAAGTATGAACTATTGTCATCTTTGCCACTGGCGCAAATGTTTCATTATAATCCAATCCTTCAACTTGATGATTCCCAAATATCACCAATCTTGATTTTAGACATATTAAATTCCCATTTTCATCACGCTTCTCAGTATAAATCCATTTACTTCCTAATGTCTTCTTACCAGGTGGTAGTTCTTCCAATTCCATGTTCCTTGTTCCTCAAGCGATCTTATTTCTTCAGCCATGGCTTTTTGCCAACCTGGATGCTTCATAGCTTCTTTGAAGCTCTTGGGCTCATTTTCAGCTGTTATAGCTGCAAGATATTTTCTATGCACAGCAGAAAAACGATCACAACTAACATAATATGTCAAAGGATAAGGCGTACCTGAGGCCGATGATTATGTAGGTTGAGTGGAAGGTGGACTATTCTCATGTATTGTATGCGTCACAAAGCCCTTGAGTCTGCTAGAAGGAATTTTATGACGTTTTCCTTTACCCATCTCACTTCTGTTATTATCTACCATAACTTCAGCTGAAGTTTCATTGGATGAAGCATCCTGTTCAGTCTCCTCATGATGTTCTTGAACATTTCTTTGCAAATCTTCTGTTGCACATTCAATACCAAGCTGTGTTCCATCACTTATTTGTTGTTGCTGCATCTCATGCTGCTGAGTTTCAATAACTTCTATAGGCAACTGTACTTCTTCTCTATCCCCATCATCACTCCAACACTTATCCATACTTGATGGAACAATATTATTTGACTGCTCAACATTGATTGTCATATATGGAAACTGGTGTTCATAAAATCTACATCTCTTGACACCAAAAATTGTTTTGTGTCTAAGTCATACACTTGCCACGCCTTTTTACCAAATGGATAACCAAGAAATACATACCTTCTTCCTCGGCTTGCAAACTTATCTCCTTTACTATTCTGATTATGCACATAACACAAACATCCAAACACTTTCAACTGATCATATGGAGGTAACTTTCCAAACATAATTTCATATGGAGTCTTGTTATTGAGTATAGGTGTTGGTGTTCGGTTAATCAAGTATGCTGGAGTCAGTGCACACTCCCCCCAGAATCGTATTGGTAAATTAGCTTGAAATCTCAAAGCTCTTGCAACATTCATTATATGATGATGTTTTCTCTCAACTCTCCCATTTTGTTGGGGTGTGCCAACCCAAGACGTCTCAAATATTATTCCATTAGTATTAAAATAGCCACGTAAAGCATTAAATTCTGTTCCATTGTCACTTCTAACATTTTTGATTTCCTTGTTAAACTGACGTTTAATAAGAGCAATAAAATTAAGAAATACCAATTCAACTTCAGTTTTATTCTTGATCAAATAAATCCACACACCTCTTGAAAAATCATCAACTATTGTTAAAAAATAATGAGCTCCACAAGATAAAGGTGTCTTGTAAGGCCCCCATAAATCCAAAAGAACTAACTCAAATATGCACCTAGCTTTACTATGACTATTAGGAAAACTACTTCGACGATGTTTTGCTCGTGGACAAATATCACAAGCATTATTATTCTTCCTAACTAACCTACTCACAGCTGGTATCTTTTGTAATACTTTCTCTGCCGGATGTCCCATTCTTTGATGCCATAGCTCGTACGAATCCCCACGAACTGCAAGCACTTTAACTGAAGGTACACCATGAAACAGATATAGTCCACCTTGTCTCACACGCACTCCAATCACCTTCCTCGTCAACCGGACCTATATAAGACATAAACTGTTAGTACATTGCACAACACAAGCTAACTCATCGATCATCTGTGTGAACGAGATTAAGTTACATGTTATTTGAGGTACATAAAGAACATTGTTAAGCTTCAAACCACCAGGAAGAATCACAGTTCCTATTTTATTAGAGTTCGCATACTTTCCATCTGGCAAGCCTACTGAGCATGCCGTAATTTCTTTTACTTCTATCATGGAATCAATGTTACATGTGACATGATTCGTAGCCCCTGTATCCACAATCCATGAAGTACGATTCGGTTTACCTTGCAATTGAAGTTTTGATTTGTTTGAACTCAAATAGTCAAGCACTTGTTGAAGCTAAGTCGTTGTTACGCCAACCAAGCCAGCTCCATCTGCAGATGTAGTACCACTGTATTGCTATGCTGCTGGTACATTCAGATTATTTGCCCGTACCGTATTAGTGTTGCCATATCCTATGCTACCTCTTCCTGATGCATAATTACCTCAGCCTCTACCACCAGCTCTGCCTCCTCTGCCAAATCCTCTACCACCACGAGATCTTTCAACCCACCATTCAGGGTAGCCAATGATTTGAAAACACCCATTTTCAGAGTCCAACTCTGTTACAGTGCTTACAAAACTTCGCAGCATCATAAGTGCTTGTGGTTGTTGTCTGATCAGGTTGCACTTTGAACTCCAACACATTCTCCTGCACTTCTTTAGATAGAAGAACATCTCCCATTCTTAATCTTTCAGAGTTCACCACAGTTTAGTACGGAACATCGATAGTTGGTAAAGGATCTCGTGCTAACAATTGTTCACGTAGTGAGCTATACATACCATCCACGCCAATCAAAAAATAGTGGAGATAATCTTCTTCCCGCAAGCTAGTTACCTGAGTTGCAATATTACAGGTACAAAGACCACACTTGCATTGTGGTATTTTCATATATGTCACCAGCTCATCCCAGATTTTGTATAATCTTCCATAATAGACAGCAATACTCTCAGACTTCCCTTGTTTACACTCACTCAAAGAATATTTTAGTTTACAAATTCTTGTGCCACTGACAACACAAAATCTCTTCTTTAAGTGTGTCCATAGAAGACTCGCATCATCATAATCTCCTAACGTGGATCTGATTGAAGAATCCAGCGTGTTATTAATCCCAGGAAACCACCATTGAATGGACAGCAATCCATTCCTTCAACTGGTCAGGATCTTCAGGTTGTTTAATAGTACCGTCAACAAAACCAAATTTCCTCTTAGCTATCAAAGATCTTCTAATGGCTCTAGCCCATTCATCATAATTGGTTCTTTTAAAGCAATCGGAGTTATTAGAATACCAGGACCATCACTTGATCCAAGATAATACACCGGATTTTTCTTCGGCAGATCATAAGTTATATCTTTCCCTTTTGTTCCTTTGGATGAGTCTGTGCCATCTTCCCCCATCGTAGAACTTGAAGAAAAAAAATTAGGGTTTGGGCCAGGCTCTTGAGACCATGTCAAGTTCTCGACAAGTCTTAGTTTCTCATTCATTAAACGTGATATTTATACATTCAAGTCTTGGTCATCAAGACACAATACGTGAACTGCGCGTATTCAAATTTCCCTAGAATAAACATAACTCAAATATAGTGTATTTCCTAATAGTTTACCTTCAAATAGGACTTCACCATTCTGGAGAGTCTGAAAGGGCCTTCTAAAATAGATGTCTTTTAGTCGTGCGGTACTAATTGCCATATGCCTACTCCAAGTGTTATCGTTCCTTGTCCACACATCAATACGAAAATTATGTTGCTTATATATATCTGGATGTTTCTGGTGATTCCTACCAAGCATGCAAATTTTCCATTCCGACGAACCCGGTTCTGACATGAAATCACGCTCCTGTAAATGGTATCCGGGTAATGGCATATCTCGGAACGTTTCATTACAAATATCCAAATATCGAAAGAAACGATTATTGTAGGGGTAAAATATCGCACAACACATCAAGAGAGCGCGACGATATCAAGAGGCAGTTATACATTTCAAGCGAGAGGCATTCATACATTTCAAGCGAGAGGCATTTATACACATAAAGAGCGTGAGGCAATATTAGATGTACTCCATTATCTATTAGTTGTCCTCCACTATGTAACACATATATAAAGAGAAAGGCAGGAGAGAGAAAGGTGAGGTCAATCCTATCTTTAGTATTATCATCTTCTTCTTCCCTCACATAAAACTAGATCTAGAGCTCAACCTAAAACCCATTAATGGAGATTCTAAATGTAATACTCATGTAATTCAAACAATTATAGTGAAGAACCATGGATGTAGATCACATTGATCGAACCATGTAAAAAATCCTTGTGTCTATTTATATTTCTAGCATTTATATTGATAATTAGGTGACAAAGGTGATTAGATCTTGAAATTATTATCATGATATCATAAGGGGTGTGTTGTAGGATTTCCTGCAACTACATTCTGACGCTAGAAACAGGGAAGTTTTCAATCAAGATTCTGGAGAAAATGTTTTATGAACACCATATTGTGCTTTTCATAAAAATTGATTTTCGGCTGTAATATTTAGTCAAAACAGATTTTATTTATAGATTCGTGATAGATAAACTTTGTTTTACAAACCCATCTTATTGATTTCAAAAATATTGAGTATCAGAAACAAATTTCAGAGGATTTGGAAAAACAGCTTCTTATAATATATCTCTTATTTATTACCAAAATAGATTGATTTAGGGTTTTTCTTCCCATAAGAAAGTTAAATGAATTTCTAGTAATGGAAACGTTAACTCTTGTGTTTTATACTACTCACTGCAGGTGCGAAGAAAATACAAAGATGAACAGCAGGAACAATACAAACAGAGTTGAAGAAATTATGGGTGATGTATCTCTACAAGGGCGAAGAAAAACGCATGATACTGCCAAAAGCGAACGATGGGAACTATAACGCGAAGAAGAACTATCAAGGAAAAAGAAGCTGGCAGGTAAATCAGTTGTGATGATTATGTTTGCAGGTGTAGAGGAACAAAGGGCGGTGATATCCAGGGGATGGAAAGGCGACATCAATAGCGATATAAAAGAGTTGGAAGAACAATAGCACGCAAAGTATAGCCATCCAGATTCGGTGAAGAGGTCACTAGGAGCGAAAAAGAAGACAGCACTCAAACTTACTTGGTCATCAACTCCGGCTAAAGAATTCATCACCAAGCGCGAATTGAACGCATGAAAGCCCAAGGGCGGTATTAATATGTTTTTTAGTTCCACAGGTTTGCGGTGCGAAGAAATGATCGAAATGAACGCATGAAAGAAACTCCGCAGAAAAGCATCAAAAACGTCAGTTTCGCGTCTATTAATTTTGACAAAAGGAAATCCATCTCATGAGACGTGAAGCTTGCGAAAGCATAAAGATTACAGGGCGAAAAAATTCAACAATAGTAAAGAAATTACAGGATGAAGTGGCAACTTCAACCAACGACACGAAGAATTCTCAAATCAACAGCTCAAAGCGTTCTCAACAAATCCAAGGGCGATCCATTCGCGGAAGAAAAAGGAATTGGCAGGCAAAGGAGTTGGAAAGCAGAGTATCCCTAAGGGCGATCAAATCAACAACACCACAGGCGAAATTATAAAAATTTCTTGTGCAGGAACAGCTAAAGACGAAGGTAAGGCTTGGAGCTCAACTACCCTTTGGGAGATTCAGCTCGTAAATGAAGAATAAGAGCAGGTACAATCAATGGCGATCAAAGCAGCAACTGAGAATCGTAAAGGGCGGATATACATACGGAAATGGTAAAGAGCGATCATATGGTGAAGGGCGATCAAATCACTTCCTTGGACCACAGAATACCCCTTTCTCATATTCAACTGCAAGAAGTATTTTTACCAGATTTTTTCGCATGAAGCAATAAGATAGAACGAGCGAACACAACCGCGTGAAGGAGATGCAGTAGCTGCTCATATTTTATTATGGCAATGAAGAATATAAAATATTTCTACCATGTACAGGTAAAGACGAACAGGACAAAGACAACTTCAAACTGCCAGGGGCAAGAAGAAGATTAAGTAAACACAGCGCGAGAAAAATGAGCCAGTTCAAAAGTAAAATAGGGACTACACATAATCATAAAGAAAAGCAATCACCTAAGGTGGAGAAGCACTTACTGACAGCAAAAGAGAGATAGAGCAAGTATATGGTGGGACGGCTGCAACAACCAGTCTACAGACGAATGAATGGGAGTCTTGCTGTACGAAGTGACGATGCTCGACTTGCAGAATTCAGCAGTATGCATTAACCAAAAGGGAGTACTCTCACCTCATAATTATTCTTTTGAATTAAACAGATCAAGCACAGGCAACAATAAAAGCGATTAAAGGAACAACGATCGGCAAACGAAATAGGCAGCACTATCAGTATCTAACAAAAAATCTTCGGAGATGAAGGGAGGAGCAGCACACGATGAAGAAGAAACACCAACCAAGACTACATCATCAACTCCTATGAAGATGAACCATCCTAAACCAGCAAGTAACTCACAACTGACGCATAACTACGTACCAAGTGATTAAGAGGTTAAAGTTACTCGTCAAAATGGGTACAAAATGAACAGGGTCTATATAAATCACCATCATAAAAGTTAAGAAATCACCACAAAAGGAAGAAAAAGTCTATGGGCGATTATTTCAGAGTGAAAGTAATTCAAAGCAATCAACATCACCAGTCAACTCCACCAAAAAATGTACTACATGAACAACATCATCAATGATAAGACACGGCAGATCCAAAGCTACTTCGTCAATGGACAACCTAAAAGACGCAGACACAATGCAATAATATTCTACAAGCCCAGCGCGACGATATTCTTTCTGTTACATTTCAGGGCATGAAAAGGGTGATGAAATAAAGAGTGAACATAAGGACGAAAGAAAGAAGGAGCAACAAATCCACTACCGGAAACGCACGGAGAAAAGCTACACAAAGAACAATTATCAGGGAGGATGGATTGGTATGAATGGCCAAGGGAGGAAAAATATGTATATTATGCAGGTTAACAGGACGAAGACAAACTTTCCATGGAGAATAACAAAGGGCGATAACAAGAGATAACTTAGACGAATAATACCGCTACATCACAAACAGGAACTAGAACAGATGGTTCGAGTTGGAGAGAGCAAACTATAAGTCACGTGTATGATTCCTTCTTAGCGTGGTATTTTTCACATATTTTTGATGAAATGCCAAGGGCGAATAAAAGAATAAGAGAAAAGCTTTATGCGTTTATTTCACATAAAGGTGCTCGAAAAGTTGGTCAAGAGAGCAGAATGTGCGTTCGTGGTCGCGTGATTGAATCCCAGTCTTTTTGCGTGTTTTTATTCGAAGTGTTAAGGGCGAAGATAACATTAAGGTCAAAGCGTGGTTACCTTTTATTACGAACAGGAGCTGTCACAATTGGTCAGAGGCGAATAGAAGGAATTTGATGTAGCGCGTTCGAATCCCCCTTCATGCATATTTTTCATATATTTTTGGAATACGAAAGGGCGAAGATAATGATATATTGAAAGCGCGGTTACAATCCCTCAAAAACAAGAGCTTGAACAGTTGGTTAGGTGCGTCAAAGTCGCGCAGCAGCAAGCAGGATCGATTCCCACCTTATGCATATTTTTTAGGTTGCCAAAGGCTAAGATAAAATCAAATTTCAGCAGTGAGCTTTTATGACATACAATAGAGTCTGCACAGTTGGTTCACAGGGAAGAATACAAGTTTGGAGTCATGCGTTCAAATCCGCCCTCAAGCATATTTTTTCGCATATTTTTGGACTACCAAGAGCAGAGATCTGGATTAAAGTTACATCATTGTTTCATTCTAACGCACACAAGAGATAGCACAGATGGTCTAGGGACAAAAATTATGAGTTTGATTGCACGCGTTCGAATCTCCCATCATGCGTTTATTTTTGGACTACCAAGGTTGACCTTATGCGTTTCTTTCACATAAAAGATGACGCACAGATGGTCAATGTAGGAAGATGCAAGCTAAAGACCCAGAGTTCAAATCTCCATGACTAAAGCTCCAGGGTCGTTGTACACGGTTGAGTCAAGAGTGTCTGGGTCGTCTGGAGCGTACCTGGCCGCTCTTGGCAAGTCCTGACTATGATGCACTCGGTCCTCAAGAAACCCCACTTAGGGTGTGGTCTCGTAACCATAAGCCATATTGGTGGAGGGATGAGAGGCCACGAACACAACTGATTGTTGCATCACTGGATGAGAAGAGCCCACCCTAACTCGGTAGGGGTAAGCTTCCTTGAAGGGGCATTCAGGGGGAATATGGGGACGGCACCCTCCATTAGGGAGCTGAATTGTGTCAAAGACGACAATGTCATGGGGCTTCTACTCACGGGAGTATCTAGGCATGTCGCATTGTCGCGTAACCAATATCCTGCAGAGGCAAAAATACAAGAGGTGATAAGGCAAGATCAATGGGTCATTACTTGAAAGGGTAGTGACCGCCTGGGATTTTGCCGCGTGACCAAATGAATACCTAGAGGCAAAATAAGACCTCTACTTAGGGAGGCGCAATAAGACCACACAAGAAACACATAGACCTATATATTATGATTATATTATTATTATGCGATACTAATAGTGCAGGAATAAAGAAGAGAGGCAATAATACAATGCGATACAATGAACTAAAGATGGACAAAGAACAAAGGTGAGAAAGATGACGCACAAGCAAATGAGCATGCGAGGAACAATAAGTGCGCTAGGAGGAACGCATACACTAAAGACAAAACCAAAGCAATGAAGAATTGAAGCAATTTGAACCAACATCAATATTAGCGCGGCAAAATGAGCCAAGTAACACAAATATTAGCTATACATTCCATTTAATCAACAATAGATAAGTGATAGACGCATTTATGTGTCTTTTTTATCTCTTTTGTGTATATTGTTAGTACCCATTTTTGTACTAATTTTGGTATTTTATCCCTTTGTAGGTGTTTTTTGAGGAATAGGCTTTTGCGGCAAAATTGGCTCGAAAAGTTGTTAAAGATACCTGGAAGGACATTTGCTATTCGGACTCTCACTTTGGATAAGGGGTAACCCATTTCCAGGCAGCTACTAAACACATACCGGGAATGGATAGGGGGACACCATCTTTTAAACACGATTTTGGCGGACAATTTTTTTTCTCTCTTCTGAAGAACAATCTGGACCGGATTTGGGAGAGATTTTCGTCGGATTTTCTTGCTGGATAGGATGGATTGGGCCTGGTTCAGTCAAACAGGAGTGGTAAAGGATTTAGATACGCAAAGAAAGCAATTTTTCATGCATATCTCGGTGAATCAAGGCACGGGAGAAATACGGCAGTTTCATGGTTTATTTTTGGAAACAAACGTGAAGAAGTGGAGAGAAAATATCCTAGTGATTTGATTCTATCATCTGACCGATAATATCACTTCCAGTGACGTGAGAAGATCGGGATAAAAGAAGAAAGGCCGAGACTTTTGCTAAAAGAAGAACAAGAATATTTGTGGATTAACTCGAGAGATTTTGGGGCTGGTGGCTATATATGGGTTGGTACGAGTCCTAGAAAGGGGAAGGAAAACTTTGGGGGAAGTTTAGATCCTTAGAAAAGCCAGAAAAATCAACTTGAAGAGGACGAGTTCTGCTGCTGCCGGAGAAGAAGAAGAAGAACATACGATGCACATAGAACAGTCGCAGAAACTGTTGCCGTAGCTTTCATATTCAATACCCTTTGTAACAATTTTTCCAACAAATAGTTTCAGTTCGCAACAGTTCTATTCCTCCGTAACAGTAGGTTCTGTAACAATTATATTAGTTACAGAATCCGCTGCTTTTACACTTTTCACTCTTTTAATCAACTTTTGAGCACCAAAGATGTATTTTGAGAACATGATTAATATGAGGAGCTAAACCCCTTAGCCGAGGCGACGGAGGAAGCCATTGTTCCATGAAAAGTGGTATAATTCTATTTTAATTATTTTTGCAATCTTTTATATGATTATTTGCATAGAACTAATATAGGAAAATTGATTTTTATTGAGTGATTGTGAATTGTTTTGATGGAACATGCTTAGTTTTAAACTTTTGATGTTTCATGCTTGATGTTTACAATTGTTACTTCAAAAATCTATTAGAGGCAATAAATTAGAATCACTTTAAAAGAAAGAATTGCATGAATATTGATTAGACTATATCACTTAATTGGTTAATGGTGGAATCCAAAGTCTCGGTGTCTTTTTATAATTTGATACAATTTTATTTTATTTAATTTAAGTCTAAAAAATCCTTTACAAGTTCGAGAAACGAATCTTTTTACCACTATCTATAAAACACATCAATAAGCATTCTCATCATATAAGCATCACAATCTCATCATGAAAGCATCGCATAAGCATTTCATGGCATAAGCATCGCATACACATTTCATGGAATAACCATCACGTAAGCGTTATAATCGCCCAAGCATTTTCCGAATTTTTATAAATATTAAATAATATCGCATGATAAAGCACGAAAGAATCAATACCATGCAGGAAGCTGGGGCAGGATAAACAAGATGACATCACCAATGAAGTATGCAATTATTTCATTCATTATTCCGCATCAACGACTTGAAGCAACTATACCACCGCATGAGAAGAAAAGATGAGGCAGAGGCAAGAAAAGAATGAAGGGAAGTACCAACAATTCAAAGAGAGAAGTACTCCACATCCACAACAAAGAAGAAAGACTTGAAGAAACAACTCGCTCATCCAATGCTTTCTCAAATATCCTTCCCTCGTAGATAAAGAACTGAGGCAAAGTATGGACTACCAAGAAAACATTTTATGTTCTTTATCTTCTCGGTCAGAATCATTTCCAAAGAAGATGCTCACTCATGAATCCTCAACAACAATGGAGTACGCGAAATGGAAGTTATCTCACAAAAACCACACACGATAATTCATTACATCTCCAAACTCAACAAAATCTCCAAAGCACCAAACCCATTAAACAACCAACCCTCAACCTCAAACACCATGATTCTCACAAAATTTCAACACCATCTCAACCACTCCAACACCAAATACGCAGAGGCAAAATCGAAAACAAAAAATCCTTCCATCAAGAATTTTTGATCATGAACAACAAGTTTCGGAACTTCACAAAAGAATAGGGGCAAGTACGTACTTTTCAAGTTTAGTATTCTTTCGCTCGTTCCTTCAACAACAAAGATCAAAGGCTACTCAAACACCACGCGTCGCACTCCAAGAACCACACCAAGACGTATTTTTCCTTAAAGATCGCTCTTCAAGCAATATTCAAGAAAAAAGAGGCAAAATGTAGGGGTAAAATATCGCACAACACATCAAGAGAGCGTGACGATATCCAGAGGCAGTTATACATTTCAAGCGAGAGGCATTCATACATTTCAAGCGAGAGGCATTTATACACATAAAGAGCGTGAGGCAATATCAAGAGCGTGAGGCAATATTAACTGTACTCCATTATCTATTAGCTGTCCTCCACTATGTAACCCATATATAAAGAGAAAGGCAGGAGAGAGAAATAAGAGGTCAATCTTATCTTTAGTATTATCATCTTCTTCTTCCCTCACATAAAACTAGATCTAGAGCTCAACCCAAAACCCATTAATGGAGATTCTAAATGTAATATTCATGTAATTTAAACAATTATATTGAAGAACCATGGATATATATCACATTGATCGAACCATGTAAAAAATCCTTGTGTCTATTTATATTTCTAGCATTTATATTGATAATTAGGTGACAAAGGTGATTAGATCTTGAAATTATTATCATGATATCATAAGGGGTGTGTTGTAGGATTTCCTGCAACTACAACGATAACACCAGAAGGTTTGTTTCCTTTACGAACACAACCAATCCAATATATAACACCGTTGTGAAGACACACACATTTATGCCCAAAAGAAAACCTCTAAGGAACGAAACCAAGAGTTCTCCATGTATTCGATCCTAACATATATACTCTAGCTTCAGAAACTGAAGCTGAATAAAAGGCCACAATTCTTAACAACTTATAATCCTCAATTTTGCGATCATAACCAAACCCATGTGAAATTCTAAAAAAATGCCGTCCGGGAGGAAATTCAACCGGAGTTGTTGGTACTTGTTTATACTCTTTGGTAAACGGGTTCCATAGGCAAACATCCCCGTAACTACCTTATTCTATGCAAACCAAACCATAAATGGAAAATCAATTCTCACAGCCTGACCTGATAATTGTGAAGATAATGACGATGAAACATTATGATCTATAGAATAGAGGTAAGTTTCCGTATCCGTAGGTAGTTGTTCATCGGCTAAGTAGTTGGTAACTAAGAGATTATAACTGTTCATTTGATTAGCATGTTTCGGATGAAGTTTTATAAAGTAAGGGTTTTGAAATAGATGATTACACCAGTATTTAGAAACACACCTAAATCTTGCTATTGATTTGATTGGTAACCATGAGAGTATGTTCTCTATGATTTCGTCCGGCAGTGATCTTGACAATCTATGCTTTCTTTTGAAGAACCATGAGAGTATGTTCTCTATGATATTTTCCAGTAGTGACCTTGACATTCTTTGCTTTCTTTTGAAAAACCATGAGAGCATGTTTTCTATGATTTCTTCCGACCTTGACATTCTCTTCGAGGTATGAACTCCATCCTATTCCAGTTGAAAAGATGTTTATGAATTCCTGGTGAAACTTTTTCATGAGAAAATCTTGGCAATTCCGGAGAATATGTTCAGGAAACAAAGATGTTTATCAATCTCTCGGATACAACTGGATTGGCGCGTATATTCAGGAAAAAGAATATAGGTGCTATCCGAAATTCAAAAAACTCTTAAAGGAAATGGGTTAGGCATACTGTAATTTATAGCTCAAGCCCGTCCAGATAGCAAGGCAAGGCTGTTTTTGTTGATCTTGACTTGCTTATTTCTTGTGCGTAATCTTGGCAAAAATCAAATTGAGAATACATGAGCTCAATGGTCTATATCTGTCAAGATGGCAAGTCAAGGCTGTTTTTGTTAATCTAATTAGCAGCATTTAGGGACAAAGAACGGGCTATATCTGTCATAAAATAGTTTGGCTGATACAATAAATAAATTCAGCACCAGCTCATGGAATTAAGCAGTTTTGAGAAAGAGGAAGGCTCCTAGAAGCTAAAATAAAAATTGGTGGTTGAGGGAGAGACTTTGATGGAAGGTAGTAAAAAAGATGTAGAAGATACTACACAAACAAAATAATCTGGCCACTGTATATGTTCACGTGGGTACCAGCCAACAAACCTAATATTGCATTTGATGGCGCAAACCTTAACTCTACCGTCAACAACATCATCATAAGATCATTACCTTTATCTTCGTCATTACAAGGAAAAGAAACCTTCTCTTCAAGTTCTTCTCAAATTTATCTGGTAGGTTGATATGATCTCTTGCCTAGTTCATTCTTTTGTTTCTGCAGTTTGTTAAGTTCATAATGGCTGCAGTCAATCCTTGTCTATGTATGTTTCTCGGGTAAACAAGCTTGTTTGTGTCTCGATTTCATCCGGCGAGTCTCTGAATTTATCTTGCTATGTTTAGTGAAATAGATGTTGGTGGAATGTGTGGATTCATACCGATGAATTGTGCTAAGCAGTTGGAAGATTTCCAAACCAAGTGGGCCTTTAAATTGTTGCAGCGCTACAGATATACCTGTCATGTGTTTAGTTATAAAATGCTGGGTTATTTAGCACTAGAGATGACTAGAACAGAAAAAGGAACACAAGGTCCAGATGCTTTCTCATTCGATCGGAGTATTATTGTTAAAGATTATCTTGATAATTGGTATGAACCGACTCGGAAAGCGCAGATGATATTGTTTTATGGGTAGGTTTACTGAGTCATTACACTATTACTCAGATACTTTCCGATTCCTTCAAAAGGTTGTGGGGTTATGTGTGTCACCGGCTGATCGAGTTTAAAGACATGAAACAATGAGTCGATGGAGGAGATCAGCGTTCTCAGGGTTGTCACCTTGGTTTTAATGCTAATATGTTGCAAAGTTGAATAAGAAATTGTTCACTTACGTTAGCAGTGGCGAAACCACAAGGCGCATGGCTTAGCCTGGCTCCAGCCAGCCCCCAAAAGGCTTCATTTTGGTGTAACCATCAAATAAAGACAGACTGAACAAAAATCGAATTGATAACACATGAGCTTGTTAGATTGAAATTGATAATATATGAGCTTGTTTGATTCAAACTGATTCTGCAAATTAATAACCCAAATTACATTTTTATGTTCCTATGTACATGCACCTGGTTAATTTCTTGATTAAAATTACAAAAATTGATCATCTCTTACCCGCTTCCAATTTGTCTAACATCTGTGACTCATCGTGCACCATTAGTATTCAGCGGTAAGTCTTTCAACAACCGGAAATATATATGCATGACACCCCCCATCCTTGAGTATGATATGGACGTGGGAAAAACTGCATGTAACAAATTGTTGCCACCGTCAGACCTATAATGCGCGCCTCCACCATAACCAACCACAAACTCTGAAGGTTCAATAAATTACCGTACTACAAGTATGTAGTTAACCATAACATACGCTTGATAAATTGATGTCGCACATGAAAACAAGTAGTTAGAGCCGTCGCCTAGAAATTAAATGGCGTAATACAGACCGAATTGATAGTAGTAGGTAGTAGCTCCTAATCCTCTTTAGGACAATTAGGCTCTTCTGATAGATGTAGATCATCATGCAGTTGAAACGTAACAATGCGTAGTAATTATCAAAACATGTCCTACGTATTTAACACAGCAATTAAAAGATGATAAGCATGTTTGGTAAAGAGTATCCGACATTTCAAGGAAGAAAATTTAGCAGCATTGAGTTTACCAGTAGTTGGAGCCTGACATTTCAGGAGATATTTGTTGAGGTAGGACAACAAACTATTTCTGTCATGAAGTAGTTTGGCTCATACAATATATAAAATCAGCACCAGCTCATAGAAGCATGCAGTTTTGAGAAAGAGGAAGGCTCCTAGAAGCTAAAAATCGGTGGTTAGAGGGTGAAGATCGAAGTCACTGAATGATTCTTTCTCAGTCATTGTCTAGAAACAATGCATTCGACATCATCTCATACCAAACCCTCTTTAACTCTACCCATCTTCATCAGATCACCTGCTAGTTGTAACTTGTCTATAAAGACCTATGTCTTTCGTATTCGATAACACGTACAACATTAGAGTTCTTACACAAACCTCATCACAAACAAAATAAAACCCTTTTATCAGTCATTATTAACTCTCTGTCTCAGTCATTCACTGGCTAGCTACTGAGTAACTCTTCTCCAATTCCTTTTCTAGAAACAATGCGTGCAACATCATCTCATTAATTCAAACCCTCCTTAACTCTACCTACTAGATTCACCTTCATCTGCTAGCTAGTTGTAACTTGTCTATAACTGAAGAGATATATCTCTTTGGTATTTGATAACACAACATTACCTACAATTCTTACACAAATCCTTCTTTAACTTTACCTCAATTCATCATCATCACAACAAAAAAGAACTTTCTCTTAAAACGCTTCTCGATATCATGGATTTGAACAACATTTACATTCGTGAGGCAAAGGATTGGAATAGCGGATTACCTGACTCACTTCTTCATCACATCCTCTCTTTCCTTGATATCAAGAATGTTGCTCGTACTTGTTTACTTTCTAAAAGATGGAAATACATATGGACCTCTATCCCGACTCTTGCTTTTCCGTACTTTCATACCGAACCGCTCCCATCGTCCGAAACCAGTAAGTTCATGGAATTTGTGGATAGAACATTGCTTCTTCATGATGAGTCAAATATTCTAAAGTTTCTTCTCCGGATGAATGAACACATGAGTGCATATCGGTTCATTCATGGATTGAAAATATAACAAGGCATAATGTCGAGGAGTTCAATCTCATGTTAGAACATGACAAGCCTTTTTTTATTCCTCAATCTCTTTTTACATGCAAGTCACTGATTACATTGCGGCTAAGTGTGAATTATGCTACCCATCTTCCTAGAAGTTTCTGTTTTCCAAAACTCAAGAGCCTTCAGCTCTCTGGAATCCGTTTTACTGATGATTGCTGCTGGAATGAGCAACACTTTTCTAATTGCCCCGTCCTTGAAAGTTTGACTTTGGAAGACTGCACTTGGTTTGATGTGACGAATTTCTGCATATCAATTCCTACACTGAATTTTTTGGAAATTTTTAACTTGAGATATACTCAAGATGGTTTACTTAACTTGATATATACTGAAGATGGTTTGCGAAACTGTTCTCTCAAAATTGATGCACCAAATCTAGTGTCACTTGTCTATTGTGGTAGTGTGGCAAAGGAATATGTTCTTTCCAGCTTTCAAACACTAGAATTTGCTGAAGTTTTTCTTGGTGGACACGATGATGAGCAACCAATGGATTCTGGGGCAGCAGCAACTAAATTTTTTCGAGCGCTTCCACACGTACGACGTCTAGAACTATATGCTGAAACCCTAGAGGTATTCTTCTTTCTTTCTACTCTCTTTGAGTTTTCATGTATTGCATGTATTGTCATCGGACTCCACAAAACTGATATATATATATATACTTGCTGTTACTGCCTTGTGATGAATAGACTCTCTCCATCATAGATGACTTTGTAAACATCCTATCTCATGATGTGGACGAGTTGTTCCTGAAAGAAGGAAAAACCACTGATAAATCACTATTTCTATGGCTCAAAGCACTACCTAATTTGAGGTGTCTCTCTCTTGAAGAGGCAAGTGCACAAAACTTTTGATTTTTATTACCCATCTGTTAGAAGAAATGCCAAAACAAGTCTTGGGTTTTGATATTCTTCTATTTCTTTGTTTTATAATCCCAACTCAGAGCCGCATTGCCGACAATAAAGAAGACGATGAACACAGTTGGGCTGATCATATGTCGTTGACTGCTGGATGCATCTTTCAACACCTAGAGACAGTTAACATTGGGCCTTATAGTGGGAACGAGAGGCTGATGAGATGGGTGAAACTGATATTGAAGACTGCAAATGCTTTGAAAGCTGTTATACTTCGTCTAAGAAGTGGTGATGCGATAAATAAAGAAGCACTAATGTCAGACTTAGGAAGTCTTCCTAGAGCCTCCCATGGATGTGAGTTTGGGTTTATAGAGTTAGGGTACTGATTATTGAAGAAACATTTCGGTTAATTTGTTAGTTAATTTTCTTGTTAGCATTTAAGCGTTTTATTTGTAATTCAGTCTTAATCCTCACAATTTATTATGTAGAACTGAGTTTTTGAAACAAAGATGACAACTGGTTATAAGACATTATCATTTATGAAAATTATTTCATGTATACGTGGATAGAATATTGCATCTTCATGACTCAAGGAATGTACAGAAGTTCTCTCGACGTGAACGCTTGTATGCCTCTCAGATTCAGTGATGGATTTCCGGTATAAAAAGGCATGCACAATTTTAAGAATGTCCTTCATGTAATTATTTGGTTATAATTACATAACCTACAATAAAATGCCAGGACCAGGTTCAGGTAATCGATAGATGCTGTTGTTGGAACGTAACAATATGTAGTACTTATCAAACCACGCCCTACGTATTCAACACACCAACTAAAAGATGATAAGGGTGTTTGGGTGTGCGACATTTGAAGGAAGAAAAATTAGCGGCATTTAGTTTACCAGTAGTTGGAGCCTGACGTTTCAGGAAATATTTGTTGAGGTAGGACAACGAACTATTTCTGTCATGAGATAGACTGGCTCATACAATAAATAAAATCAGCACCAGCTCATGGATATGCAGTTTTGAGAAAGAGGAAGGCTCCTAGAAGCTAAGAATTGGTGGTTAGAGGGTGAAGATCCAACTCAGTCGCGACCTTTTTCGTTTTCAGTCATTCACTATCGATGAATGATGACATTTTCCGATTCTTTGTCCAGAAAGAATGCATTCAACGTCATTTCATACCAAACCCTCTCTAACTCTCTACCTAGCTTCATCAGATAGCTCTAACTTGTCTATAAAAGAAGACCTGTCTTTCTATTTGATAACACGCACAACATTATAATTCTCATCACAAGAAAATAAACCCTTTTCTCTCCAAATGCATTTTCAGTATAGTTCTTAAGTTGATATGATCTTGGTGACGGAATCATCATATTTGGTATGAGCGGACTCGGAAAAGACCTGCAGTGGGATGGCCACCTGTATCCATCTACAGAAGAAAGCTAATGCGGTTGAAGTACAAGAAGAAATCAAATAATAAGACATAAGAACTAAACCGAAAATAGAACGTTCCTCTGCTTTCTTTTTCTTTGTTTCTCGGATGAAAACACCAACTCTTTCGTTATTTTGGTTATCTTGATTCCCAACCCCCCTAGCCCACACTCTTCAACTTCCTCTTCTTTCTTATTCTTTTCCTCCACCACAACAGCCAACACAACCACAATTCTTATTCTTCGAATCTATGAATGTGTGTTTCAAAATATGGATCGAATATGAGTTAATGGGTCAAGATCGAATCGGATAAGTTCATCTTCCTCTTTTAAGTTTTATGCTACTGAATGTTTTTTCTTTCAGCTGTAATGTCTTAAATTTCAATCTCAAATGCAGGTTAAAACCGATCGAATTAAGTATAATCTTTTCTAATCTGGAACTTGTTACATGTAATCTATAAAAAACTTAAGTATAAGCTCAATTTGATGAAATTTTATAGATAACAATACATGAGCTCATTTGATTCAAAAAACACTTCTCAAGTAATAACAACAATGCATTAATGTTTTCTTGATTGAAATCACAAAATTGATCATCTCTTACCCGCTTCCAATTCGTCCAACATCTGAGACTCATCATGTGCTGTTGTGTTAATCTGTTCACTTCGTGGTTCTTGTCTTGCACCGTTAGTATTCCGCCGCAACTCTTCCAACATCCGGAAATATGCGTAAGGTCCCCAACTTTGAGTATGATATGGAGGTGGGAAAAACTGCAGGTAACAAATTGTTGCAACTATCAGACCTAGAATAGCTCCACCAAACACATCAACCCAGTGATGAAAATAGTCGTCTACTAGAGTTATGGCAACACCAGATGCAACCAGCAAAGGAAAAACAACAACACATAATTTCCCAACATGACCTCTTTGGTCAAATGCAGTGATTTTGCCTGCCAAGTATAATGAAAGAAAAGTTAGGCCAGCAAATGACCATGAAGCATGGCCACTTGGAAAACTTTTATATCCATCCCTAATCATACTCTCCTTTCCATGGCAAATAACATCCCCAGTTAGATCATAAAAATCTTGGCCATCCGGAAAACAACGCCAAAAGAAATCCGGCCGAGGTCTTCCGGTTGCATTCTTTGTCGCCTCTGTTAAGATTCCGGTTGTGAATACAGTGAATAAAAGACCAAGTATACTATGGTGAAGATCGTAAACATCTTTCCTCCTGTAATAAAACCCAAGAAAAATAATGAGAGGTAGCACAACTGCATATAGTGGAACAACCCAGAATCTGACAGTGACTTCTTTCAAGGGAAATCTGAGATCAGTCATCATATCCCTTCCAACATACCGACGAAATGGATGAATCAGGTAAATGATGAGGTATAACACCATAAGAAGAAACAGTATAATCCAATCATATATATGTGATCTAGCAACTCTAGCTCCATGGGATCTTACAGTATGCACATTTTGATGGTGAGGGGCATCCATCAATTTGAAAAAAATTCAGTTATCCTTCTTCTACAATAAATTTGCAAAGAGAGAATGAGAGACGGATATCATATTACCTTGGTCTCAACTCCAAAGTGAAAAGTTTTGTTTTATGAGGTAAGGTGCATGACAGAGTTATAAGCCTCCACCTGTTGCAGCAACTCTCTCCACATTTGACAAGTTTCACAACCTAGAAAAGATATTGCAGCATGTGTCACCTGATAATCAGGCCAAGTGTTGCCGCAAAAAGTTTAAAGAATAAGAATAATTGGTTACTAGACTCGTGACCAAAAGAGGGGAACCAGTACCAAACCACCATCCACCTCCTAGCCTAAGCTCCCAGCACTGCAAAAGCCAAAGGATATTCATACTACAATATAAAAAACAGTGAGCAGAAAGGGTTGCAAGAGATGTATTGCCATAAGAAAACAACTGAGTTATTCAGACATTTCCAACCTTCAATTATAGTACAATAGACATTAAAATACATTGATGATCTTAGTTCATCAGTCTTAAACATCGTCATAGCAGAAACACATTACTAATACTACACTAAGAACCAAACAAACTCTACTCCATAATTCCAACATCTTTAGTAGTCCCAACATTTTCTTCCAGTGCTCCAATCCAAACCTTTTTCAGCCCAACCTTCCTGAAAAAGGAATCAATGGGTACTCAAACAAGGATTCTTAGCACTAACAACTGAAACAATCAGGCAAATTTCAGAAACAGCTCACCTTTGCTTAATTTCAGTAGTTCAAGTTTCTGCATTGTTATTTCCTCTCCTTCGGTTTCTTGGCTTCTTATTATTAGGGGATGATTCTCCTCCTCCTTCAATCACTTCACCACCACCGCCGCCGCCGCCGCCGTTATTCTTTCGACTCTCAAAATACTTCTTCAACTCCACATGATTCTTAACAAACTGCAAAAACGAATCCACAGTCAATTTACTCTGACTCTCATCATCTTCCACCGTCTTCATAAACATATCTTTGGCCTCTCTCCACGACTCCGGCAAACTATCCATCATAAACACAACCCTCATCTCCTGAGGTAAATTCATACCGAATCTTTCCAATTCAATCGCCACACCACACATCTTCATCACATGATCCATCACATTATCATTCTCACCGATCTTAATATTCTTAATCTGTTCAAACAAATACATACTCCGGCCGATCGATTTCCCACCGTATAATCGAACCAATGCATCCATGATCTCCTTCGCTGTATCGTATCCGTGATCGAATACGACTATGAGATCATCTTCCAGTGTGCCCAGAATTGCGTGACGGCAAGTGAAATCGTCCATTATCCATTTCTTGTGTTCTTCGGAGTCTGGTGGTGAATCTGGTTTTGGTTGTTGGAGAACGTATGAGACTTCGATGTCGGAGAGGATGAAGTCGATTTTGGTTTTCCAGATTGGGAATTTGTCACCGGAGCTGTTGAGTTTTCGAGTTGTGGTTAATTCTCTGTAAACGAATTCTGAAATCATGATTGATTGGTTGGATTGAGATTGGGTTTTGATGATTTGGGAGAGTGTGATTTTGAGATCAGTCTCTGTGGGATATAGAGAAACCTAATTGAGATTTGAGAAAGGGGCGAGCTTCTAAAGAGTGAGGATTGAAATTATGGAAAGGGTAGAAATGGGATGTGTCAGGCCCGCGTGCTTCTTTGTTATGTTCCTGTATGGGTGACCGAATCTAGTAGTAGTATTTGACTGTGGCTCAAACACCATGGACCAGTACCTGAGCGATATATTGTTGGGTAAACCGGTTCAAACAACATGAACCAATATTTTTGCGACATGTTGTTGGGTAAATTTTTGAGATTAATTTCGGGGTACATAACATTTTCGTGTCCAAAGCATGTAATAGATTCCGGGCTATGCATTTTGGTTAATGACAGTCTAAATTTAAGTGTTGATATGACACTCATGCATACATCCTGGCAAGATCTTTCGCACAACAACAAGAGTTTGATTGGGCAATAAAGATTTCCCACCATATGCCTCCTAGAATTGCAATAAACATAACTAGGACAACTACAACCATTCAAGTGGGTTGGTGCAATCTGGCACTAGATTGGATTAAAGTAAACACTGATGGGGTAGTTAGAGGCCACCCGGGTATGCGCGGGAGAAAGGTGCATTTGAAGGTGCGCAAACGGTAATGACTCTTGCACAATCTCTAGGAATAACCACGGCGCTCACAGCAGAGACTTGGCAACAGTTGTGGCAACCAGAACTGCGACTTAAAGAAGATTGACTAAAGTGTTATTTGAGACGGATCTAAGAATCTCATACACTTCATTAAAACTCCGAAGGAAGCCCCTTCGTATATTTCAGAAATGATTGCAGAAATTAAACACCGAATGCGTCATTCTGTGTTGTGCTATTCAACACAATTATAGAGAAGGAAACCAAGCAGCAGACGGTCTAGCAAACTATGCGGCAGATGGTAGCCAAGCTGGCAACTGCTCCACCTCAATATGGGACCAGGCAAACCCGATTTTTCTTAATCAAATTCTGTTAAGCGACTCTAGGGGAGTCACTTTCCCACGTGTAATAACAATTTGGTTTCTTTTTATATTACAATGCATGCTTCAAAAAAAAAATCCTAAATCCAAGAATGGTAAATTTTCTTTTGAAATCGTGAGTCTTGGCTGAATGGTCGTTAACAAAAAATATAACTTCAGACTCATTTTGGACTGTTGTTTCTGGATTATGTTTAGTTTTTTCGAGATTTAATTGGTTCCTTAATGTCCATTAGATTGGTTAGTCATAAAATCTATTTTCGATCACTGATAAATAAAAACTGGTTGCAATCTCTCATCGAAAAATGGAAGACCTTGTACCCTTGAAGGTATGTCGATAACGCTGCTAGGTAAAATGGTAGACATTCTTGAGGATGATTTTGAACCACACAATGTACTTTTGTTCATAAGACAGATTGAGTTGCAAGATAAATTTAGGCTCGTGATCTCCTTACTGGGAACCAAAATGGTAAATTTGGGTCGCACTTTTTTAAAGATTGAGTTGCCAGATTTAAAGATAGGAAAATATTGGATAAGATTCAAATTACAAGTTACAGGATACAAATTACAAGCTAAGTTTTTTATGATATCCCCATCCCAACTAGACGGGCTTTGTAGATCATAGATTTGACACAATCAAGCTAAATTGTAAGTTTAGATATTGTGGGTTATGTTTATGACATATAAAGATTAACTAAAAAAAAAAGAAACCACTCGATTTGTTTTTACTATCTCCTTGATATGATGCATGGTAGCATACTGGGAACCTTCTTTCGTGATATCTTGTTAGAGTGATTTGAAGTTTCTGAGATTTGACATTCTTCAGCTTCAATGGACACATTCATCTGCTTCATTTATTTAGTCTAATAAAATGCAAGATCATCTCATGTCCATCGTATCAGTGATATTCTCTAGCCTCAAAGCAGTCCCTTTTAACCATTAGACAAGTATAGATATTTAGGGAATTAAGATGCTTAGGGGTGCAGAATGTAATGCTAGTCACAAAAGTCATGTTCAATTCGATTGGACGAAAACTTATTTTTCTAAAGATTATCATTTCTTCAGTAATGCATATTATTCAAAATGTGATTTTCGAGAGAATGGACTCTGTGATGTTCACTGAGGTGTTGTTTGATACTTATGATGGTCTGATGGGCATCCATCTAAGCTTTTTTGAAGGTATGATCATATCTTGCTTTTAAATGAACCAACATCCATTAATATAAGTAGTTATCTCGTGCATTTTATCTTTATTGCTAGTGAACCAATTGGTAAAATTGCCGAAGATTTGGAATTTTGTATGATGTGGTCCATATCGACCATTTCATACTTTTTTAGCAAAAGGGAAACTCATGAAAAGATGTGTCATGGTTTCCACCCCATTCTTGCAGTAATTGCATATGTAGAGTCAATGCAATGAAGTATGCTGGAAATTTTTACATTTGCTAGGAGGATGTCATGAGTACATTTCCGTAAGAATGTTTAAATAATTGGAGATACATCCAGTTTCCAAATTTTTCTCCAAACATCATTTTGGGAATCATTGTTGTACTTTTTGGAAATTTTTGCATGATAGAGAGATTTGACAGTAAAGTCCCCACACTCAGTTAGGATCCACAGAATTCAATCTTCTTCGTCTGGTTGAATGTCCTTATTGAGGATAACTAGTATTTCCACCTGAGTGAATCGTTCATTTATCTTGTTGATGTCACATCCCCCTATATCATTATGTATGCTCAACAAGCATCGGGTCTTCTACGAAATCAGCTGCTTTGTTGATTTATAATTTTGAGTCAGAGATCCACTTGTTATCTTATATACTGATGCAGTTTCCATCTCTAACCTCTCATTTGCTATATTTCTGGATGTTCCCAATTCCTTCTAGGATGCCTTTGCATATCCATGAATCTCCTACATTTGGTGTAATATTCATGCTCATGATATTCTTGTCTTATGCATCTTCAGACATTTTTTGGTATCAAAGAGAGTTTTTATCTTATGCAGTCTCCACCCTATTTTTGTGATCATAAAGCTGTTGAAATATTCCACGTTTACAAAGCATAATCCTCCCAGATCTTTTGGTTTGCAGATAGTCCCAAGCCTTAGGATAGTAACCTTTAGGGTTATTTATATCCTTTACCCAAAAGAAGTCTCTTTGAGAACTGTTTAATTCCTGGTAAGTTCGCTTTTGAAGTTTGAATCAATTCCTCTTATATATGCTAGAGGTAGAGGTATTAATGCGGATAAGAGTAGTTCTGCCAGTTAGGTTTAAGAGTTTGTTTTTCCATCCATCCAATCTGTGTTTGAGTTTTTCCACCCATGATTTGAAGGAGATAATATTGCCTTTGTTGGTGAAAAGAGGAGATCCCATATATTTATCATTGATATCTATCATTTGCACTTCCATGAAGTTACTTATTTTGATGCCCAAGTCCTCATTTGTATGCTTTCTGAAGAAAATGTCAGATTTGTTGAACTTGATAAATTGACCTGAAGTAATCTTGAAAATATTGAAGATGTCAACTAGGTTGTTGCATTCTACCATATTTGTGTTACAGAATACCATCCAGTCATCAATAAAGAGAAGATGATTGATGGAATGAGTATCCTTACAAATCTGGATACTATAAATGAGACCAATATTTTCAGCATGACAAAGAGTTCTTGATAAAGCTTCCATGCAGAAAAGAAAGGGGTATGAAGATAGAGGGTTTCCTTGTCTGAGGCCTATGGAAGGGTAGAAAAAATCACCCGGAACTCCATTTACTAAAACTGCCACATTGGTGGTGGATATGCATTATTTAACTAGTTGGCACTATTTACCATTAAAACCCATCCTATGTATTATGACTATCAGGAAATTCCAGTCTTTTTTGTCAAAACCACGTCAATCTTGATTCTCATACAGACTTTTTCTCCTTTCTTTGTATCCATATTATGGATGAATGCATGAGAAATATTAATGATATCAGAGATTTGTCTTCCAGAGATAAAGGAAAACTGGTATGGGATATAGTAGAACCCATATAAATTAATCCGCGATAAATTAATAAATTTTGCCAGTCCCGAGTCGGGGACAACATGCTAAATTAATAATTAAAATATTTAGATTTTGTATTGGTCCCTTCCGATATATAAATTAACAACTCTCTAATTTACATAAAATTAGTTTTACATTTATATTTATTTGGTATAGAATAATTCAATTCTGATTTGTTTTTTCTTGAAATTAATATCATCTTGGATTTTTCTTAACATTAAAAGAGTTTTCGGTGTTGCCGTTTGGTGATGCAATAAAAAATTATTCAATGTCTTCACAGCTTCGATGACTTCTTTACGTGAAGGTGGCTCTATAACTATAGTTTCATCTTCGGATTTCACATCATCACTTTTCACGTTTCCCATGGTACTCTCAATTATTTCCTCGTCAATTAAAAATACGAAATGGTATTCTCTTGATGCTAGTTCAAAATGAATTCGACATCCATTCCATTTGCTATTATTTAATCCTTTAATTAAAATTTTATTTCTTTAGTGCCTTTGTTATTTAACATATCACTTGAATTCTCTGACGCAGTGGCACCGGTTGAACGAACATCTATTTTATAAGATGAATGGCAAGGTTCATCGCCACTAAAACATTAATCTTATAGGGATTTGGTTCTCCTACTTCATAACCCTCCAAAAGACTATAATAGAATCGTCCACGATGATGCATCTGGAAAGCTATTATAATCTTAGCGTTACAAAGGTTGATGAACCTTTGGGGTAGTGTTTTGTGGCACGAATTATACCATGTTTTGATAAATGAATATATATAAATTAATAATTATTATTTTTATTGATAATTTAATTCGCAATAAATTGATAAACTTTGTCGGTCTCGATACTGTTATTTTATATGGGTTATACTATATGATTTTTTTAACCGTAGGTTTCATTCTTTGGGCTTTAAGTTTTAATATTACATTATAGATTGGGCAAATTAACAAAGTGGCCAGATTCCTACAATATATTTAATAAACCGGCCAATATTTTTAATTTTTATATAAACTGGCCTTTCTGTTAGATTTCACACCTGGACCCACCAGATCGGTCAGAGGCGTTGAATAACTCAAACTCGGTCCAAGAATTTACAAAAGTGCCCTTACCCACTTTAAAGACTCGTGGGGTGTAATCTGTCACTCTTTTTTTTTTTCGTTCTCTTTCTCTTCGTTTTCTGCGTTCTGTTGAAACTAGGGTTATGTATTGAAGCTATTTGGAAAACTGATTACTAGAGAAGAAGCCGTTTTTGTTGAAGACGTAGATCTTAGTGAAGAACCAAAGTGTATTTGGAAGAAAAGTTCTGGATATTTAGGGTTTTAGAGACGGTGTTGATAAAGTGAAGATGAGGTACAAACCAAGATTGAAATTCTATGAATCCAGGTGAGATTAATGAAACCCGTGACTTAATATATGATGAAAATCAATGTTTTGATAGTTAATTGATCGATTGATTTTTAGGGTTTCTGTTTTTTTCTTTCCTTTGTAATTAGGGTTTATTTGAAACCCATTTTTTTTTAATTAGGGTTTAACTTTCGTGATTGGGCGTTTGATTTTATGAATTATTGTTTAATTAGGTTTTGTTTGGGTTATTTAGGTTTAGTGTGGGATTTATTTGGGTTTCTGTTTTTCCCCTTTTGTAATTAGGGTTTAACTTAAATTCAGATGTTATTTGGTTAATTAGGGTGTAATTTTCGTGATTGATTGGTTGCTTAGAGTTTGTTTGGAAGATTTTAGGGTTTATATCTGATTTTTTTTTCATTTGTGTTGTAGTCAGTTCAAATTGAGGAATATTAGTGTGTATGTGGAGCCAAAGAATGAGACTTTGGTATTTCCTGATTGTCATCGAGATGAAACAGAGTTGAGGAAGCCTGAGTATATAGTATATGTGCGTTTGCCTTTGGATGTTAAAGAGAAGTTTAATTTATATTGGTTTAAGTATCCATGTCTGCCAGTGCCAGTGCCATTGTTCAACAATGATGATTTTGATGATTTTTTGGGAGGATTCTTTTGTGAATTATGAGGGGTGTATATGTTTGTGGATGGGGATGAAGGACACAGTGTTTGGGACTCCAAAGACTACACCAAAAAAAGAAGACAATTAGTAAGATAACTACCCCTAGAAGATCTCCAAGGCTAAATAGTGTGGCTAAATCACCTGAAGGTGCATCAAGAAAGCTGAGTTTCATGGATTTTCTAAAACAACCTGAAGAGGTACCCATTTCCAAACATTCTTAGGATAGTAGCAGTGGTTGCAGTCAGTCAAAACCAGACCAAGCTATTGACCTTGATGATGATATATTTGATGCTTCATATTGGGTCAAAGCTACAGATAAAGTTAAGTTTGTTGAAGATGTATAGAATATTCAGTTACCAAACATCAATATAGATGAATGTCACCCAATTGAGGATCCAGAAGCTCTTCCAGTTTTTGAAAGTGATGAAGATATTGAGTATGGTCAGATGAAAAAGAGAAAGAAGAAGACGAAGAGAAAGAGAAAGAAGAAGAAGACAAAGAAGATGAAGACAAAGAAGAAGGTATATTTCATTTCCAAATTATTTCTTTTATTTTCATCATTGTATGGTACTGATGGTAATGTTGAATGTGCAGATAAGGATGTACATGAAAGACTTGCTTACATGGATCAATTTGAGGATGATTTTGGTGAGTACATGCCCTGAATTTGAGGTATTTACTCCAATTGACCCTACCAAAATGGAGTTAAAAAACTAGATTTCCAAACAAAGAGTCATTTAAGAAACATCTTTGAGGATTTTGTGTTCAAGAAAGGTGTCAATTTAAATTGACTAGGACTACTCCCACTAGAATTAAGGTTGGGTGTAGGTTTAAAGATGAATATGATTGTAAATGGTTTGTGTATGCTAGCAAGAAGGAGGGTGAGAAGACTTTTGTTCTTAGGAAAATGAATTTGGAACACAAGTGTGAAGGGGATCATAAAAATAGGAATAGATCTGCTGATCCTCATTTTGTAAAGGATTGTGTTCTTGATCAGATGAAGAATAAGCCTAAAAAAATTGTTCCAGACCCTTATAAAATCAAAGAAGACTTATTAGCTGAAAAGAAAGTCAATATACCATATCAGTGTGCATGGAAGGCTAGGAATCTAGTTTTACAGTCATTATATGGGAATAATAAAGAGAGTAACAATGAAGTACCAGCCTTTTCAAAGATGTTTACTAAATGTAATGATAGGTCAGTTGCTAAGTTCACATTTGACACAGTGAATAACACATTTGAAAGTATGACACTCTCATTTAAACCTGCAATGAGGGGTTTTCGCCAGGGATGTAGGGGAGTTATAGGGTTTGATACCTGCATCTAACAGTAGAGTTTGGGGGAGTATTGATGGCCGCAACTTCACTTGATTGACAGAATGGGTTAGTAATGTTGGGAATTATGATATGTATAAGTGAAACAAAGGAGAATTGGATTACTTTTTTGAGAGATTTGAAGGTTGCAATATTAGCACATCCAGTAAAAGTGGCTTTCATTTCATATATACAAAAAGGGTTATTGGAAGCTATTGCTATAGACTTCCCTGGACATCAACATAGATATTGTTGGAAGTAAATTTCTTAACTCTAGTTGTTTTGTTTCATTTCAGTGAAAATGACTTATTTTAATTACACTGTGTTAAAATGAAATGCAGACATTTATACAAAAATTTCAAGAAGTATTACAAGGGTCATGAATTACATTCTTCTTTGTGGAATGCAGCAAAAGCATACAAAGAAAGGCATTTTAAGGTTTGTTGTTATTTTACATAGTGAAACTATGTCAGTTGTTGTTTTATACATTATTGTTATGTTACATTGTGAAGTTATGCAGGTTTGATAATTGTTTTGTCTTATTTGTTGTGCATTTCAGGAACATTTGGAAAATTTATGGAAAGAGAATGCTACAGCTGGTGCTTATCTAGAAAAAGAAGTTCCTTCTACATGGTCCAGGGCCTTTTTTAACCCTATTCACTGTTGTGAACATATGAACAACAACTTTTCAGAGTCCTTTAATAATATGATCTCAAAGATGAGGAATAAACCAATAAGGGCAATTCCTATGGCAATGGCCAAATCCATTTTTTTGTTGAGCCAGGTGGATGGCCAAACTGGGTTTTCCACTATGGTAAAGCACTGGGCGTTGGATGACTAAGCGTGCATGCTTGAGACAAACTCTGGCGGTGGATAGACAAACTCGGGCGCTGAATTGACAAACTCGGGCGTTGGACAGACAAACTCGGGCGCTGGACCTATAAACGCACGTTTGTGCTATTAACGCGGGCGTGAGATACAAAATCTCCAACATTCATATCTCCAACGGCCATAATTCCAACGCCTTTATTTTCAAAACCTATAAATTGGATTAAACTCACTTCATTTCTATCACACCACCACTATTTCCTTCTTCTAAAAACTCTTCTAAATAAAAAAAATTTGATACAATATGAGCGGTCTTTTAAAAAAAGCGGTCAATAGTATAAAGAAGAAAATAGATCAAATAAATGAACTGGAACCGCTGCTTGCCACAGATGTAGATTTTTCTCAAGATCGTGAAGCAGAGTTTGCTGTGCCGAGTGTCGTTGTTGGTCCATCATTAGTCCAAGGTCATGTGTCGGGGCATCAAGATCGATCTGATGATTATTTTTATATGATAGGTGGATTTTTAGAGGTAAAGGCTATTTATGAAGTTTTACCCCCTGAAGTCCGACAAAGGGTTGACAGATATCCCTGGCGTGTACTTTATAGTGTGAAGTCTAGAAGACACAACAACAAAATTCCGAAAACAGTGGTAGAAAGGTGGTGGGCGACAACGCACACATTCCATTTCATTGATTTTGAATTTGGTAAGCTTGTTTAACTTAACTGAAATTATATTTTTTAAATAATTATTAAATAATAAAAAGAATTAATCATAGTTGATATTATACTTGTAATAGGAATTACGCCCCTTGATTTGTATTTCATTTGTGGGATCCCAAGTGGAATAGGAGAGCCGCCACCATTCAACGCTGACGAATGGATATCAAATAGTAAATGGGAGACGCTTTTTCCCTCGTTTTTGGATTTAGAAATACCTGAAACTAAAAAACAATTGAAAGGAGGTGGGATTAGATGTTCAGCGTTGAAGCTTTTCCTAATCCAACCCAGAAACCCAGAGCATGTAGATGACTATCCTGAACTCGAAAAGGCGTTTATCTTATGGGTACTGAGTCAGATATTCTTTCCAAACTCAACTACTGTTGTTCGTGTTGGTTGGCTTCAAGCGTTAGAAGATCTTGACAAAGCACCAGATTATGACTGGGGATCTGCAATTTTAGCAGAATTGTACTTTGCGCTGGATGTAGCGTCCATGGGCGGAGATAACTTCACTGGTTTATGGGGCATCATAGAGGTAAATATCAAAATTATTATTTTAAAATTTAAATAATTTTTATGAGCAAATGTATATTAAGTCAAAATACTAAAATTATGGAGTAATTTGCAGTATTGGTGGTATATCTACTTCCGTGTTGGTAAACCAATCCTTAAAGACGCTACCCAAAGATTTTCAATGTTGGATATGTATATCTCGACCAACTTAGCGAAGGGCACTGGCAACAAAATCTCGAGTTCCAGTTTTGTTCATAGGTTTCATCAGATGACTCGGAGCCACAACAACGTCGTTGTTCACCCTTACATTGATTTTCCTGAGTATCATGCTGATGTTGGATGAAGTATTCTTGATTATTCTCTGCGTAGAGTTGTTTTATACACTCCACATTTGGATAGAGGGGTTTGGTACCTGGGAGAAAGACTGCGGTACCAAATGCAAGGTATATATGCAATTGCAATTAACCCACCACAACAGATGCAAACCTCTGGATCAGATTTTCATCAGCTGAGAAGAACCAATTGGGCGAGGTATGAACTAAATACAGAGATGAATATTAGTGAAGCGGATTATGTCAAATGGTACAAGTCGATTGGGAAGCCTGTAATTGGGACACACAACATGCACATCTATGGCTTGGATCTCCCAGCGTTAGCACGCCTGTCCCATGATGCAAATATCGTTCCTAGCCAGCCACTTCCAAAAGAGCCATGTTTTATGACTTACCCCACCACGGGTGCAAGTTCTTCATCATCTTTGTCAAATTTGCCCGAAATTCTTTGGGAGATGCCAAGTATTACTTCACAAGGTGAGCCAACCACGATCCTCATTGTTTCCCAAGGTATAGAACGTGATTATCCTTATAATAATGTGACTGCCAGTGAGGGAGAGTTGAGGAGCCAACTGAACGATTTGCATTGGATGAATCGGCAAATGGGGGCTACACACTTGGATGTGTGTCGGAAATGGCACGAGAACACAATGTTTGGATTGAGTCCAACTGTAAATGATGATGGGCGGCGGTCACAGTCTTCCGATTCCACCAGGAGCAGATCATGGCACGATAGTGATGAAACAATGGTGGGAGAAACACAAGTACGACAGATTTCTTCTTCACCACAACAACGGCACAATACTTCTTCACCACAAACTGTGCTTGTATCTCAACCTCAAGTATTTCGGCTAGATCCTATGCGCATTTCATCATCATTCTCTCCCTACAACGCAAATGAATGTTATACACCACCACCACCACCACCACAACCACAAACATCTTATATGCTTGGAGGACCGAGTGCACCGAGTGCTTTCCAACAATCGCCTAGAGCTTTCCTATCGCCTAATGTTCTTCAACCATCTTTATCTCCTTATGGAAATTTATTTAATATGTTGGCAAGTAGGGATGTCCTAGGTCTATCCCCAGGTCTTGGAGAATTCTTGACTCCGGAAAATAACAATGGGAGAGCTAGCGATGAGCGACGTTATAGAGATTGTTTGTAATTTTTAATTCTGCTTCATTTGTAATTTTAGTTTTAAAAGTACGACGGTCTGAATTAAATGAAATTACTACATATGTTTAAAATTTAGCATTTTACATTAGCTTCACTGAATTACGGCGGACTACATTATCTTTAAAATTAAGCGTTTTACATTAGCTTCACTGAATTACGGCGGACTACATTAGCTTCAAAGAAGGGGTTGAAACTATTCAACACCTTAAGGATTTCGAAACATTTTTTGAAAGGAAAAGCCACATTTTTCCATCTTCGCCATTCAGCCAAAGATCTTGTTACCATCTAAGCATCAGTTTCAACTCTCAGTCTATATCGATTGGCTTGTATGGTTAAAGCTACAAACTCACTTACTTCTTTCTTAATTGTACGAAAACGATTTTCTATGTCGCATATAGCACGACGACTCGGATTACGGGTGTCACTGCAGAACCCGTCGTGAATAACCGCCCAGAAATTCACCCATGGATAGTTTGCTGAAGAAAGCTGAGTAAATAAAAAAACATAGTTTCTGCAAATAGATTCATCTTCTTCTTTAGTATACGGAGCGCGCCGAACTAACAAGGGACGAGACATGTTCAAGAAGTTGAAATTTTTTGATGAAGTTGAAGAATTTTTTTAAGCTCAGAGAAGAGTAAAGAAGACTAGATGTGTGAATGTGAATTTAGAGTTGAAATGAGGAGTATTTATAGAACTAAAAAATTATAGCCGTTAAATCACAAGAGTTTTCAGCCGTCCAGATTCAGCCGTTGGGCGCTTCTATGAAAAACGCGGCGCTGGAAGGACAAGCTCTGGCGCTCTAATAAAGAACGCGCGCTACAAAGACAAGCGCCAGCGCTTGTGTCTCCAACGCCAGCGTTTGAGGCAAGCCTGCCCGTCCTATCATCAAACGCTCGCTACATCATCCAACTCAATGAACAAACCAACAAATTTGTTGGTTTGAACGTCCATTTTTCATGTTTGTTGAGTCCATAGTAGGAGCAAAATCAACAAAATTGATGGTTTGTTCATTCCATAGGAACTGCTCTAATCATGATATGAATAATGTATACTAACTTAGTGTTGGGTACATAGTACAAAAGAAGGATTGAATCTGCATCATGGGTAGATTGAACTTTGGTTCCAGATGCTATTAAGTTGAAAGATAAAATTCTTTTGTTTGTGACTGATTATGGGGTTGACCCTTATGTGGCTGAAGAGTTATATATGGTGACTAGTCCAAAGAACTCTGTGTTCACAGTGAACATCCTTGCCAAGACTTGCTCTTGTTTGCAGTGGCAATTGAGGGGGTTCCCCTGTATGCATGCAGTGGCTGCATTGCAGACCATAAGGCCAGAATGGAGAAAGTAAGACTTCTTTGTTAAATCTGTAACTTTTTTTAACTGTACCTAGTACTAACCTTTTAATATTGGGCTTGAGCAGGTACTGCAGTGATTATTATTCAGTAGAAAACTATAAGGCCACCTACGCGCCAACATTTGAACCACTAGATGATAAAAGTGAATGGGTACATGTACTTTTATATTTATATTGGGACCTTTTATATTTATAATCTCAACTGCATTGATGCAAGTGCATTTAGTGTTCTATACACATCTAGGGTTTCATAAGTTTTATATATTTAGGGTTTCATAAGTACTAACTATTTGCCCTATCTCTTTTCTCTTTCTTGTTGCAGCCAAAGATGAAGAACAAGATCTTGAACCCTCCTCACAGTAGGAAAGATGGAAGACCAAAAAGCAAGAGGGTTAGAAGTTATGATGAACCTCATGTGGAGAAGAGGAAAAGGAGGTGTGGGAAATGTGGAGAAGTCACTAATCACAACAAAAGAACATGTGCTGGTGGTGAAGTTGGATCTAATTCAACTGCAAAGAGGAAAAGGACTGAATGTGATGCAGAGAACTTCACCTTCACCAACACACAGACAAGTCAAACCACCAAAGTGAAGGGTGCAGCTAAGTAAAACAAGAGGAAGGCAACTGCATCATTTGTTGGTGAATGTTCTACATGACCTAGCAGTCAGATAACTAGAGCACCATCTTCTACTCCAGCTTCTACGGGATCTAGCATGAATCAGAATTTTTTTGGCATTGGATATGTATCTCAGAATATAAAACAAGGAAAGGGAAAGGGAAAGTCGAAGAAGAAATTATTTTAGATTTTTTTGTTCTTTTTCATTTCTTTTTTGTGTTTGCAGTCAATGTTTCTGTTTAAGAAGACTAAGTAGAAATCATACATATGTGTTTGCAGTCTTTTGCTTTTGGTTTTGCAGACTTTAAAACTTAATTATGAATGAAAATTTTGTTTATTAGTACATTTGCAGGTTACATATTCAGATTGTTAAGTTCCTTACATATGCCATTTAGCTGTAAACTTGAGTTCATAATTCTGTTTTTGGAAGCAATGAAAACTTCATCTGAAACCCACTTAAAACCATCACAGTCTGTGCAACTGAGGTATGTTATGTTCTTGTTGTATTCATTATTGCAAAACTTCATTTTCATCTTTGATTTGCAGGTACTTTTGTTGCAGGTTTGATTTTGAAGTGGGCAGTTTTTGAAGTAGTGACCAACTTCTCCACAAGCATAACACCCATTCTCTACTGGTAACTTCACCTTCTTGCATTTGACATGATCAATTGCATTTTCAAACCATTCAAAGTACAAACAAGTTGGAATTGAACACTTCAAAAACATCTGTCCATTTGTTTCTTTTGTTTTTTTGAGCACAATAGTTGCCTTACCATTACATGGTATATATTTGCATATGGAATAAATCTAAGGACAGACCTTTGGATCATGGCTTCCATGTTCCCAGATAAAACATAAAATTATGGTTTTTTTGAGTCTTACCTTGTTACTGTTGCTGTTACTGCTATCTGGAGAATTTGTAAAACATTGACTTCTCATGTCTTTATATTTTGGGGGATTTTTGAGCTATTTGGTAAGAGAGAACTAGGGTTCTTCTCTGCAATTTATAGAGGAGGTGAAGCTGAAGAAGAAGACCGTTATAAAAGGGATGAAATCTGGTCCCTTGATTTTTTTTGGGTAGATTGATGACACGTGTCAATCCGACCGTTACAAAGCATCACGTTTTATTCACGTGTTATGAGTCATCGAGTTGAGTCGACCCGGTTTGATACAAACTCAGTGGGTCACTCAGTCGAGGGTTTAACTGTCTTTTACTAAGGTGGTTAAGTGACACGTGTGCATTTAACAGTTGTTACCCGTTTTTTGAAGAAAAAAAACGGGATGGAAAATGTCAATCTCAGCCACTTTATATAAACATTCAGAAAAACGACCATTTTCTGAAATACATTACAAAAGCATGGACACTTTATTAAAAAGCCCTTATAGATTTATAGGTAGCGTTGCAGAGGATGATATGGAATGAGCTAGGTGACGTTAGGTTATCAATTTTTGGGATGAAAGGTTATCATTTTGTCTCACACAAAAAGTGGCAAAATTACGTACTAGTTAGACTTTTGTATCACATTGTAGATTTTGGGTTTCAAGGTAAAAATTTGGTTCCAATTTGGATTTAGATCTCCATAATTTTTATTTTGTATGTCAATGGGCAAATTAGAAAACAAATAGTTGTGACCTATTTGTTTATTTAAACATGTTGGAACCTGTCTTAAACCACAACTCTTTCAATTTTAAACATATTATAAATAAAATATTACAACATTAATATGAATATTGTTATATCTAGTCATTATTTTGCTCAATCTTTTATACTCAAACACATTGGATTTCCACATTAGATGGCTCTACTACAACTGCATTGTGGGTTACTAACCCCCAATGTTAGTTCTTATAATGAAATTCCAATTTGTAAAATAAAAAACACATTGGATTTCCTTAATAATATATTAATCCATGTTTCAACAATTTAAAGTTCAACCAATAAAAGATATACTATTTTAAAACAAAGTTGTTTACACCGTAAAAATATACTATATTAACCAAAAAAAAAGAAAAATGAGAAGAACAAGGATGATAAACAAAATAAAGAAATTTAAATTAATGAAACTAAGAAATTTTATGAGCAAAAACTAACATTGAGAATCTGTGATAAACAAAATTTAAGGCACACACGTAATTACTATAATTAACCCAAACCAGGAAATCTCTCTCCACTAAAACCAATTTGAAAAATCCAAATAAAACGGATTAATTTAGGAAACAAAAACCTTTCCTAGGAAAAAGGTCAACCAAAACACAAAATTTGCCCTTTGTTCCCCTCTAATCTCTCTCAAGTCAATCAAATCATTTCACTTTTCTTCCACAAATTGTCTGGGTTGTTCTAATGAATTTTCGAAAATTAAAACTCAAAATATTTATTTTTATGAAATTCAATCTGCTAATTGTATCCTGCTTCGTTTAATTTGATTCAAATCATCATTAAACTCGTTTAGCTTCATTAAAAATATAACCATTCTATTTTTTTGGTTTTTTATGTATGTGAATTGATCAGATGGAAGTTGAACGCAGAAAAGCGAAGTTATTAACCACACAATTATCAGTTCTCAGTAGCAAACGAAGAACAAATGAAGGTCTTGATTCATTGGTTGGTTTATCAGTAGATGCTATTCTTTCAGGTGAATTAGCAAGACCAATCAAACCACAACAACAAACAAATACACTAACTCTTCTTGATATCATCAGTAATGAAGAATCTGGAGCAGCGTACAGAGGTCTTGCAGAATTAAATGGAACAAGTAAACATAAGAAAAAATCATCATCCAAGAAATCGATTAAAGATAAATTAAAATTCCGCAAATATGGTTCTTCGTGGTCGGCTTCTTCATCAGTTCCTACTTCTGATTTACCTTCTAACAATAAAAAGAATCGAAGAATTGAACAAATTTCTGATCCTGTGTTGGTTGATCGTCCTCTTCTTGCATCATTATCTTTGAGATCATCAATTAAATTATTAGATGATTGTCAAAATTCAGATTCAAAATCTAAATCAGATTCATCATCAGATGATGATGATGATGGAGAAAAAAATGTTAATACCACCACCAATGAAGAAAAAGAAAAACTGGAGAAACCAGAATCAGTTATTCATACTGAGTCAGAATCATTAGTGGATGATGAAAATGTATCTGGACCGTTGATAACAGAACCGGATGAGGAACCAGAAGAGGATGAGAAGAGAGAAAATGAAGAAGTACCGTTAATTTCGGAATCAATGATGGAAGCAGGAGCTCCAACGGTATCGTTGATGGCGTTATTAGAGGAGTCCGGGAGAAGAGTAGAAGACGATGACGATGAAGATGATGATGAAGAAGAAGATGACGGAACAGGAGTGGAATACATTTGCACAGTGTGTATGGTAAAGCATAGAAGATTAGCATTTGTTCCATGTGGACATACATTTTGCAGTCTTTGTTCTAAAGAACTTTGGGTTAGTAGAGGAAATTGTCCACTTTGCACTGGTTATATTTTAGAAATTCTTGATATTTTTTGATTAATTTTTTTTAAGATAAACATATTTGGATAAAAAAAAATTAAGTGCAAAAAAGTAAAATTATTTATTCTTTTTCTTTTTCAAAATCTATAATAATCTAATAAGAATTCAATCACGTTTTGATTCGCTTTTGTGTTTAAAATGCGAAAAAACAGAGAGAAAAAAAAGAAGCTATGCACATCTTCGGGTTAGTTTGCGATATTTTCTTTGCACATCAATGAATAATGGTTGCATTTTAAGCTGATCACGATAAATCGGGAATAGATGCAGATGCGATGACCAAGTGCTCTTTGTTCATACAACTTCACTGTTATACAAAAGGAAACAGGCATAGACACGGCATGTGAATTTTTAATGAAGCTCCTTATAAAATCATAGTTATTTACATGTAGTGCAGGAGCAGTTTTTAAGAGCTTCTCTGGGATTCGAAACACTTTAAGCACACACCGTTGGCAGTAATAATTTTATCCATGGATGCAGGATTACAAAGACGCTAAGCCCGGTGAGTTTATTATTTTTGCAAATAACCAGCCCTTTGTTCAATATGAAGAAAAATGCCAGTGTCCAAACATGATGCATATAGGTATTCTATTATATGCCTTAAAGTTAAGATGTCATAATCTCTCTTTTTGGTTTTTGAGCCCGACAGACACTAACACCTTCGTTAAACAAACATGAACTACAAACGAAATAACCATAAGGCTGATTTCGATTTATGCAATACATTTTGTATCACGATCTCCATTAGATAGCTGTTATTTTTATTTGACATTGCGAATTGTCAAAAATACGCCATAAAAAAATGAAATAGTTTTTTTTAAAGAATGTCTATCAAATATATCTATGTGCTCCCACATGATTAAAAAAAAAAGTTCATGAAATCTAATGATTCCAATCCATTCCCATAAAAAGTGTTTTTATCCTCCAAAATCGTTCACCATTACATGTCATAGAAGTAGTGGCCAATGCCATACAAATAGAATTCCCTATAAACTTCATTGAAAAGGGATCAAGGAGCTAAAATGTATCACTTATTGGGGGATGATAATGGAAGACAAATTGGGGGATGTGTAGCAGTTCCACATTCTCATCCCCATGTAAAACTCCATTGTTGATAAAAGAGTCGATCCTTTTACACAGTCTGGAATAGTAGCTATCAAGAGCACTTATATACAATTGTGCATTCAAAATCATATTTTGGTTTTCAATCGGAATTAAGTGTGGCATATCCCCCAATATCTTTCTCCATTCATTTTTCATGGGATGCAGTGTCCATCTAAATCCTTCACCTGGGTATGGTAAACCCTTAGAAACTCACGATGAGTGTTGGACTGAATGTCATGGACCAATACCTTTGTGACATGTCACTGAAAATGGGGGGATAGTGGAACATTTAATGGATACTCCTGATTGTAATTTGTGTGATGTTGATATTGAATATTTCTTTCACTTGTTTTTCAATTGTAAAATGGCGATACCCGTTTGGAAGTACGTGGAACACAGGTGGTTAATATTGACTTGGAACCGTTTTTTCTAGATTTTTTCAAGAAACAATGTACAAAGGTTCCTAAAAATATTTGATGTTCACTGACAATGCCTCTTTCCAATCATTCTGTGGAATATTTAGTTAGCTATAAATTTCAGAATCAAATTTTTATTTCCGTACATTCTATACAGAGCTTCAAAGGACTATAGGGATTATAAGGCTGCTGTAGCTCAAAATTCTAAAACAGATGAGTTGTAGAAAAAAAGTGATCCATGTTAACAGGTGTGTTCCTAGCAATGGTTTTGTAAAGTTGAATATTGATGGTGTTTATGATTGGTATTTCTAATGTAGGTATGAGAGGAGTAATCAGATGAGAGGATGGAGAAATTTAGTGTGTCAGCAATATGGTGAAACCAAGTGCTACTAAGGAAGGATTACTTCATGTTGTTAATATGGCAGTATCTAAGCTCGAGGTGGAAAATGATTCAACTCTAGCAATCCAATAATGTAATGGTGACATCTTCCCAACATGATACTTAAAAGTTGTTCCGAAATATATTTGAATGCTGGATATAGTCCTTGATGTAGTAAGTTTTAAGAATAAATATAGAGAGCGGAATGAGGAACCTGATATTCTTGCTAAGGGTGATGTTAATCATAGAATAATTGGAGAACGGTTTACATTTCTCAATCTAGTATTATAGGTGTTTTAAATTTGGAATTTACGGGGATGGTTTACCCCATGATTTTTAAAGCCTCTGTTTTCGATGATTTTGCGTAATGTTTTCAATTAAAAAAAAAAGTGATTATATCCTAAGCTATGTCCAGACTTGAATTCACCAGAAATAGGCGACAGTCTTAGCATATACTTCAACCTGTGGTCATTTTGTTATCACTTGGGTTTTTGTGTCAATGAAATGTACCGGGTGGTTGGGATGTTGTTTTCTTCTTACAAACAATACCGGGATTAAATTTGTCCCACCATATAATAATTTCTAATTTATGCAACAATGTGGTGCACCCAAAATCCGTTACATTATAATGGAGTGAGACGAGGGTATCAAGTACACCATAATATTTTTGATATCATATCAATATACAGAGACACATCTTGCATAATCTTATAGAAACAATAACTGTCAAAAGATTATTTCAACAAGGTGTACTTGGAAAATAGTCAGAGTTCGAAACTGAACTAACTATGGGATTGTTACCAAGTGGAGTAACGTACAAGTGTAATTAGTAAGTTATAACTGTAACAAGAATTATAATGCAGAAAGTACAGTAATATATGGAAAAACACACAAGATTTTGGTAAAGAGGAAAACAGCTTGGCGGCAAAATATTGGTTTCTAGTGCAGTTTTGAATACTCTCAAAATTAAGGCGCTATACAAATTGACTAGTGCAGCTTCGTATAATTGAGACCAAGTTAACACTCCTTCGTTACTCGGTTCCTTTTGTATCCATGTGCGTATAACCAATCTGCATGCACACGTGAATCCCAAGATTTTACTATCTCGAGTTGCTTCACCATTGTGAAGACTTTCGCTCTCAACTTTTTTGGATCGTAACCCGAAACAACCAAAGACTAAATCTGTTTTAGTAACCAACTCACTTACCGATCACCCAAATTAATCTTCATATCATAGATATAAAGTAGAGTAAAGGATCTTCCGGTTATTTAATATAAACTCCTTTAGTCAAAAAGAAAACCAAGATAATGATTATCGAAATAATCTATGTCAGTGAACAAGCTCTATCTAAGAAACTAAATTCAACTACACAATTTGTTCGATCCTTCTATATGTCTTATGTTGATCAAGATAAATAGCTAGTTGGATCCCAAAGAATCAAGTGTGCAAATAATCACAAAGATCAAAAATCAAAAAGAAAGGTTTTCAAGTCTTCAATCTTCAATCAACTCATACAGAACGAAATATGTTAAAGTTGATTGATCAACAGTTCTATCTACAGATCTATCACGAGATCTATAATAATCAAATCCTTAAAAAAAATTGAGTGGCCTTATATCAAAAGAGAATGGCAAAGAATAAACAAGTTTGATATGTAAAGAATAAGTATATCGTTAGATCTTAATAAAATAAATAATTCATCGAAAAACTAAAAACAATATGATTTAGTTTCTCACCAAAAGTACTACTAAAAGCTTCTTGATCCCAATGAAGATTCTAAACGAAGGCAACACAAGATGTTTTATCTAATTAAATTACTCTTATCTCTTAACAAGTTTGTTTCTCATATGATCAATCAAAATGTGAGTCAAGAGATGAGTTTGTAAGAATACAAGCTCCAATATGTATAGTTTGGTGACCAAGGCTTGTTTGGAAAACAAGATATTACCAATTTCGAAAATCCTTAATTAACATATGCAATGAATGTTTATTTCCCAAATTAGCAAATACCAATTGTATTCCAACTATTAAATAGATATCTCTTATATATGACGACTAATATTAGCTATCACACATCCATGTACTCAACTAATATAGTAACTAGAGATATGCAAACCTCTGAGATATAGTAAGCATATAATTTCGATGCCTAAATAGATATTGAAAAACCGGTTTAAGGATCTTGCCTTGAGTATTAATGAATATATCTGAACATAAATATATAGAGTTCATCACATGTTCAATCATGATGTCGACACTTATGAAAATTCTCAATATAACATGTATACACCTTGATGTATGTAGAACCCGAAGATACATACATATATACCGAAAGCATATAGTTCTGTCAAACTTTCTCATGATTGGTCCTAAATTAAATCTTGACTTGGATTAGTCCTGGTGTAGATCCTAACTTTACATTGGTAACGGATTAGATCCTAACTTTACATTGGTCACGGATTAGATCCCCAATCACCTTTTGCACTACGAAATAAGTTTCACAAATTTAATTACTTCCTTAAACTTTGTAATTGAAATTGCTTTCAAAGATAATTATAACTTATATATTCATCCGGAAGTTCAACAACTAAATAAAAACGAATTACCAATTAGTACAATGTTGATAGCACGAAGTCCATATATAAACTATACTTCGCAACTCCATATACTCAAGTTGTAGAAACTAGTATATCATTTTCTAATAATACTTTGATCATAGTACAATGACCAAGTCACCAATACCAATTATAAACATCCAATCTCACGATGAGTTATAAAAACTTTAATTAATCAATTACGTAACATATTTATCTATGAAATAGCTTGAAGAAGAGAGAAACCCTAACAGTTTACCTCCTGACCAATTTTCATATGGAACTTTAGTTAATTAACCACCAAATTAAGGGTATAAAGGATGTTGGTGTTGAGATGGTACATCTCTAGAGAGAATGAGCGAAGTTTCAAGCTCACGAACCCTTGATATATTAATCTAACTACACCATATCCTGTATTTTGCAACACTTCATTTTTGAGGTTGTGCAACGGATATAAACGTTGCACCCTTTGAAACGTCTATATCCGTTGCGTACCTGCAAATACGATGCGTAAAATAGGTACCATTAAAGAAAATTATTGGAGCAACGTTTGTAAAACGTATAAAAACATTGTACATTTTGGTTTTTTTCTCTAATATAAGATATTTTCAAGGACTTTTAATAGTTATTTTCTTTTTGATTTTTTGATAAGTTCAATTTTATTTCATTTTATCTCATAAGTTATTTTTTCTTCTCTCTCCAAAGAACTGAACTCGTCTTTATCTCGGTCGCTCTTTTCATAACCAAGAACAACTACCAAATTTGTGATGATTTCAACTGGAGAAGCAAAAATCAAAACCCATATCAAATCTAAAAGAAAACCCCACAAATGAAAGATTAATCCTAACCCATCTCAAAATCAAATCTCATGTATCAAATCTAAAAGAAAACCCCTCTTTTGTAACCTAGATTTAGTTTATTTGCTCATGAAATCAATACCAAGCCATGATCTTATTTAAACTCTCTCGTTTACTGTATCGGAGGGAGATTACGAATCATGCATATCTAAGCAACTCTCATCACCGAATCAAGCCTGATTTCAAACCTAATCATAATTGCATCTAAGAATCAAAACCCATCTCAGAGTCAGAACCATATTCCTTTAATATCCCCTAATTTTGTAACTCTAAATCTGATTAATTTTTCTCCTCCAATCAAAGCAAACCCTCATCTCATATTTGACAGAGATGAAGGGTACAAGAAGAAGACTTCACAAGGTATAAACCCTTATCTTTTTGCTTGGTTTTGTTTTTGCTATTATTGCTTGATTCCGAGAAGATTTGCAATTTTTATTTTTGTTTACTGTATTTAATAGAGTTTTAAAGCATGGGTTTCTTTTGATTTCAGTTTTGTGGTGTTTTAACTGTTTGTGTGTGGTGTTGATGGTGTGGGTGATTATGTTGGTGGTGGTAGCAAGTGTTGGTGGTGCAGTTTGTGCTACAGATTTTTGGCTTTAGTTGGTGGTGGTGGTGCATCATTTGTTTAGTGTTTATGATGGAACTCTTGGAGCTTTTATGAGAATGGCTCTATGCTCAGGTTTGTGGATAATATAACCTGTGCAAAATTGTAGTTCTAGGATTTCCGGATCCTGAGCATTTTTTCCTCCATTATTTCAATGTTATATTATGAAAAGTTGTAATGTATTGCAGCTGAAGTATCCTTTCCATCCTTCTCGTGGTATTCCAAGTGCTATCATTCGCCTATCCACCTTGCTGAAAGAGTCATCAGTGAAGTCTTCATTTGTGGAAGCCGATGGAGCGAAGCTGCTAATCCCAATGATTTCTCCAGCAACCTCACAGAAATCTTCGACATATATTAACACTAATATAGGTAGGCGCCAATAATGTATGTACATACTTCTTCCGTTTTTTATTTCCCTCCTCTATTCTATTTTCGTGAGTTCCAAAATCGTGTCCCACTTCTGTTAACATCGATAATTTCTTGATAAAATATCAAATATACCCTTGTATCGTTTATACTCACAAATTCACTTTAAACGGGACCCAATTCAAAATCTTAAAAAGTATTTGTATAGTTAGGAAAAAAATGTGGAGAGCTCATGCTGATAGGTTAGGAAAACCTATATAGATTTTGCTGCAAAATGTTAAATTCCTTATAAAGTTTGTATTCCATACCTCTGAATATCTTTTTTCCTTTATTTTTTTGATATAGGTTTCCAAAATTTGGATATATTTTAATTTTCCTTTTTATTTCCTATTTAAAGTTTTCATGGCAATTTATCCTTTATTGTTACAGGGCCTACGGATCATGGATGTGCGGTCCAACTAGATTCCTAGGTTTGTATATAAAGTAAACTATGTAATGCTTCTACTCTTATATTCTAATAACATTATTCTTCTCATTCCTCTTATCTCTCCTTGCTTCATCTATAAGTCTCCTTAATCACGTTATTACCACTCCCATGATTAGTCGAGGTTCAAATGTAAGTAAGTGACCATTTCGTCTAAAGGAAGATGACGAAGATATGTTAGGAAATGAAATTCCCATATCTAACTACAATAGACGCATTGTTGTACTTAGTATAATAATGTACTCGATTAAATTTTACATCCTCAGGGAACTTGTTAGCTAGATATAGCTCAACGCCAATGCAACGTCATTGGAATGGTATAGTGAAATGTAATCATGTACTTAAAAGTAACCATTGACATAAATTTGTTTTATCCCTGCAAAGACATTAAAAGGAATGCTAATGAAAGTGCAATCCAAAAGTTGTTGATTATGAAGGAACAATAATCTCTTCTCCAACGAAAGTAACCAGGGGGAGATAAGGTAGACTATTTTCTAGGTCATTACCGATATTCATTTTCGAAAAGTACATGACTAAAGAAACTGTCTGGAACAACTTTGAAAGTAATCAGGGGGAGATGCCGACATTAGGGGGAAGATCCAAGGATATGATGTCGACATATTTTACTTCGAAATTGAAGTTGTGTTATACTCTTTTTCCCTCCGATCGAGAATAGTTTTTCCCAAAGGGTTTTGTTACTTGACAAGGTTTTTAATGAGACAACACTAAAAAGTATGTTGAACGTTGAAGACATAAAGATCGCGTTGATATTACTGAAAATATTTGAATCAAAGAAATGAAACGCGATAGTCTATTAAGCAACGTAAATTCCAGAATCAACAACTAGTCTTATAAACATTCAAGTCACCAAAGTAAAGTGTGATAAACTCCTTTTGAATGCATTAGACTAACGAAAATTTTCTGGCATCAGGGGGAGCATCTAATGGTGTGTTGAACTATTTTCCTTCACCGAGGTTGTTTTTTCCCACAGGGTTTTGCCTACTCGGTAAGGTTTTTAATGAGACAACAACAAACACCGGGAATATAATTTCCCAGCTAAGGCTGTTGTCTTTTCCACGAGGATTTTCAGCCTTAAAAGTTGTGAAGCAACTAGTCAACTTCAACGGAGTAAAGTAATCATCTGCAACAGATTACCTTTACTTGCATCTGTCACGTTGTACTCTTTTCCCTTCGTCAAGGTTTTATCCCACTAGGTTTTCCTTGTCAAGGTTTTAATGAGGCAACGTATATGCATCCAACTATGTTCTAAGTTTACTTAATATTGTACTCTTTTTCTTTAGTTCAGGTTTTGTCCTTCTGGGTTAGACTGACGAAGTTTTAACGAGATATTAACTTAGACTCGGCGATCTTTGAAGATCGTAATACATGTGATAAACCACATATAAAATACGAGACAACATGTGAAGAGCTATACCAAGGTTTTTTCCCACTGGGTTTTCCATTGTCAAAGCTTTAATGAGGCAATTGGCTTTGGCACAAGTCATCAAGGAGAACGACATTTGAAGAACTATATGTGAAGCACTATGTATAAAGTTTTGTAATTGAACCGCACAAGGGGGAGTGTTACAGGTCCTACGGACCATGGATGTGCGGTCCAACTAAATTCCTAGGGTTGTATATAAAGGAAACTATGTAATGCTTCTACTCTTATCTTCTAATAAGATTATTCTTCTCCTTCCTCTTATCTCTCCTTGCTTCATCTATAATTCTCCTTAATCATTTATCCCTTTCAAATAATATATATAGATTTTGCTGCAAAATGTTAAATTCCTTACAAAGTTTGTATTCCATACCTCTGAATATCTTTTTTCCTTTATTTTTTTGATATAGGTTTCCAAAATTTGGATATATTTTAACTTTCCTTTTTATTTCCTATTTAAGGGTAGTCTAGCATATTTAACGGTCTCCTTTATATTTTTACAAAGTCAAAGCGGATAAAATCTCGAAAGAATAGAAACTTACCTTCCATTGCTCGTATCACTTCCTTCCACCATCTTATAGTCTTTTCAAACACTTCAATCAATCCAACCATAATCAGTTATTCATCGAAGCAGAGATTTAGTAGAAAGAAAAGGAGGAGAAGAAAAACGACGGGAGACAAAAAATAAATAAAAAAATATCGATCTGAAACTAAATATTTTAGAGTTTAGTTTAAGTTTTATAATCCTATATTACTGTACGATTTCCTCGAGATGAAAAACTCGTACTTCTCAACAGGTGTGTTGAAATATGATTGTCACTATATTCTCTAGACGGGTTTTGCGCTAGATCTCATACTAACTCAAGGGAAAAAATGAACTTTCAATAATCCTCAATGCGTGTTAACTCAAGGGCAAAAATGGAACTACAATACTCCTCAACGCCTGTCACGGAATCATCATAGCGTACTTCCACACATCCACTCAGAGGAAGGTCATTTCGTGATGGATGACCCTCGAAACCATGATCTGTTAAATATATTCTCGAAATGGCTTTGGATTTAGATTTGAAATTGTGGTAATTCTAAGTGATTATTTACTCTTGTAAGGTGGGGTTATCTATAACGGAGAGTAACTCTCTTTGTTAGTAAATCTGTTTGAAAGAGTGTCATATTAGTAATTAGAGCATTATTATGAAATTTTTTTTTTATTATAATACCCATAAACAAACAACTTGCGAGGCCCGATGAGTCATGACTACATCAGAATAGAAATGGAGTAGATTTTCTGTCATAATATCGTGGTCAGTGTCAAATTTTCTTATCTATTTATCGTCCTATTTATGCGTTCAAGATGTAAGTATTACGGTGGAAGAATTCCATCTACTAGATTTCGTGACACATAAGTACTTAAAAAGGACTTGACACCTAACCTAAGATCATATTTAATGGTGAAAGGTAAAATAGGTTCCAAAGCGCGATTTGGAATTGCATTCAATCTTGACCCACAAAATCGATGATCAAAATAAAATGATTAAATTTAGAAGTACGCACCCCAACTTGAAAACATTCTTTCTAAACTTGGCTTGGATTCCACCATAAGACTTGTCCTAATGATACACCTTTCAAAGGTTGCCTAAAACACTCTTTGTTTCAGATAGTTCTTGAGGGTTGCCTAAAACACTCTTTGTTTCGATAGTTGTTGAGATGAATATCTTTCAAAAATTCACCACAAATAATACAGAGTCTATTCTATGTTTTAAGCTGAATTATCCCAATCTAATAACACCAAAAGCCAAAAGATATATAGATTTATGCCTACATTACTAAGGGCTGATACCATCTCAAGATCTTAAGCAATCCTAGCCGTTGGATCGGCTAAATGGTATCAACCCCCAGTAATACTGGTATTAGCCCTTATAAATCATAAATCCCCATAGCACTGGATTTCACAAAACAAAAACAAAAAAAGAACAAAATCAAAAGGTAAGATTCTAGTCAAATCATATCCAAGTAAACTTCGAAAACTCTAAACTCACCGTGGAAAACCCACCGTGAAATGCACCGAGTGAAACATAAAAAGTAGGCCCATTATAATCCCCTGAGTGGTGGGTCGCAATGGTTTGTTCCACTCGGTAGATCTCACTGTGCAAAAGCATGGTGAGTGTAGAACTGCTAAGCGAACTTAGTACACCTGGCTGAAACTCTTCCGGTTTATACATGTAATTCAAAAAAGTGAATATTTAAACGAAAATGATAGGTTTACCGATGGAAAGCACCGAGAAATGTCCCGCAACAAAATATGACGGCCAAGAAAATTTGTAGTGGCCCATCATCACATGGCATTCAGTCCATGATTTGGACAGCTGGCTAAAAAGGGTTCACGGGGTATCTCTCGGGGGTTTCCTCGGTAGTTGTAGCATCTCCCATATGTAAAACATGGTTCTGTTTTATCTACAGTCATGGGAGTATATATTTTTACCAAAATAATTGAGAAGAAAACTTTGAATTACACCCAAAAGAAACATCTGGCTTAACAAATTTGGAGAGCAAGGAGCACTAGTTGCAAGCTTATACCCAGTCTAAATGTTGCTGATGGGGTTAGCGTTTTGTGCTTTTAAATTGTCAACTGTGTCCACCAAGCTCTGCACTCTACGAACCTGTTCAAAAATAGTGTTGAATTATCTTTGAGAACTTAACAATTCAAACTTAAACGATTCTGGAACCAATGATGCAACACACTAAACTTGTAAGAGAAATACCATGCAGATTACTACGCCTACTAGTCTATTACTGCTCTCTTTGAATTAGATAACTTCCAGATATGATAGCTTGAGATCATCTACTAACCTCAACACGTCTCTGCGCTTTTGCTTCTCCTTCCGCCTTAATCCCATCCAATTTCAGCAACTGTCGCATGAGGAACTCTCCCAACACAACGAATTCCTTATCTGGAACCTTATCCCCACTGAGCACAGCTGCCTCCAACACAGCCAGCTGCAAAACAAAATCACTAACACCAAATCAACAAAAACCATTTCAGAATCAGTTCAGGAATTACGTAGTGGGGTTGCGTTTGCACCTTTTCTGCGAGACTATCGACCTCAGACCTAACTTTCACTACTTCGTCACAAGCTTCCAGCATTTTCTCATTCATTCTGACTGCCTCAAGCTTCCTTTCTTTGCTTTCTTGATCCTCCATAAGTAGAAGCTTACACTTGTCTTTTAGTCCCGCCGTGTGCAAGCCTTCCTCATCCTGCTTCTCCTTCCCTCTAAAGAACAACCTCTGCTCATTGGGCTCCAACCCAGTAACATTGGCAAGAAGTTTCTTCACATCCCCTTAGACGGAGTCCACAAAAAAGTAAATGAACATTAACTTCAAGATAAAACAAGAGTATCAACTGATGTAATGCCGCTCTTTAAAAACCATACACATCAAATATCACCAAGAAAAGACTGAAGCATGGTTATATTGAAAACACTGAATAATTTGCTAACAGAGTACGAACCCTTCTATTAACCTGGTGAACAAACATGGAAATAACATTATGATGCACATTATGATTTGGGTATTACGTACAATTAGTCACCTAATCATCCAACATTTCAGCGAAGACATTAAAACCTAACACAATACAACCATGAAACCGTGCTAGCAACAGAGGATGGTGTTATACACATGCCGCTTTGTGAGGGAAGTTAGTTTTGTGTGTACAATTTCATCTAAAACCAGCATTGTCCAAACAGGTAAAAATATCATTATCAACTATCGACAGACTTCAAATATGAGTAGAATTTCTAAACTTAATTGCAAACAAAAAACTTCCAAATCAGTGAATAACCATATGGAGATCAATACATCATTTCCTAAATGAGGTATGAACCCTTCCACATGTACATTTATACACCATAAGCTAATACTTAACCCGGGGAACAACCACGCACAAGACCCTACTACCATTGACAACTAACCATGTAAAGCAATTTGCATTCACAAAATAACAAAATTCATCAGTGCAATTTATACCCCTTTTTGACCACCCCCTTCAACCAGCTCCTGGATACAAAGAAACTAGTTCCTAAACACACATGGATGTGAGATACGCCTCATCCCTCGTTTAGCCAACACTAGCAACATGTACCTCATGAAAAGCTTGTTCAAAATTCAATTTATTCAAAAAACTTGTTCAAATAAAAAATTAGGTCTTTTGGTAAAGACATCTACTATTCCAGCATTTAAGAACACCCATCTAGTTCAAAACCAGTAACAAAACAAACCCATTGACCTAAATACCACAAAAACACACAAATGGGGCAAAAACCCACTTTTGACTCCATCTCAATCAAAGTCTAAATAAAGTAAACACAACAGATCAATTTATAGCAAGAATAATTAAAAACCCAGAATTGAAAACCCCCATAACTTACCAAAGGTAGCTTGGGGAGGAACACTGATCTCATGTTTAGATCGAGCATAAGAAACTATAAGTTTAATCATAGGTACTACATCACCATCTTCTTCATTATCATCAGCACCTCTCTTTTGAACACCAGGTGTAACTTCACAATCAATCTCTTCTTCAGGTTTGTTACCATCTTCTATTTCGATTACTCTTGAAGAAGAACTTGAGTTTGTCATCTTCGCCCCCAGAATCTAAGAAAGTCCGAATAGAGAGGAGGAGAAGAATAAAGAAAGATAAAAAAAAGGAAAGGTGTTATTGGGGCCTATGGCCCATAAATGTGCGGTCCATTACAATACTAGGGTTTCCCCCTTCTTGTATAAATAGAATATCATATTATGTAATGAGGTTGCCTCTCTGGTTAATGGTTAATAGAAAGTTGTTCTCTCTTCTTTTTCTCTGTTTCTTATTATTACTCCAAAACGTTATCAGCACGAAGCTTCACCGCCCGAGCTAATGTTGGGTTTTGTTCATTCTTCTTATTTTTTTGGATCGTAAGGCACGAACTCATCTCCTTCGCAAGGTTCTTCAGTTCTTCTTGGATCTTTTGGTTTTAATCGAATATTGCATATTAAGAGGTATGTCTAAACAATTTCTTAAATAAATAAAAAATTGTTTGCCGTGTATATGATTGATCTCTTCTACATGTTCAATTAATCATTTATCCATATGCTTGCTTTGATACGTGTCTTTATTGTTTGTTTATTTATGTTTAATTCATTTAATTGTAACATGTGACTCTAAATGTCGTGACTATTATCATTCTTTGCTACGTATGCTTTGTACCGTTTCTTTTCAAAATCCTTTGTTTGTTGTTTATTTTTATTTTATTTTATTTTTTATCTGTTTCCATTATTCAACCGTTAATGGGGTATAGTCCATAAACGGTCAATCTAAATTATGATTGTTGATCTCAGTCATTAAGTATTTTGGTCTTCATGCTATTTTATTCTTTTGAATATGATATTGGCTATAGTTGAATGGTGTCTTTTGTTCAATTGGCTGTACCAACTCCAATGTATTTATTTGGGGTTTAGAAGTACTTTGACCACTATTGCGTACTTGATATTGTCTCCCCAAATTTGAACGTTTCGTGGAATGTAATCCACGTGCTAGACTATTAAAGAGTCCGTAGTTTCAAAAGAGTTGCAAATAAAATCACATGTATTCCAATTTTTGTGGAAGAACTCACAAAAGATGATACGAGTCAGAAAATTTCCATTTCTCTACTTCATTCATGATACTAACGAACCAGTATATGTTGAAGTATGACAACAATAAAACTATCTTTAGTAATATATTCAACCTAAAGTACGTGGTTGACATGTGTAGTGAGATTATCTTGGCCTGTTGAGATAAAGAAATTTCTCAAATTAAGCTTAATGTAGCAAAATTGAAAATGGAAAGAACCCCGAAATAATGAGGATTAGACATACCGACTCATATAAAGCATGTGAAAAGGGACATATTGATTTAATTTTGAAGTTGTAGTAAAAATGATTCGAACTCTAAGACTTGTGAAGATTCGAGTTTTTAAATTTAATAAAAATATACAATAATATTACAAATGGTGCAAGAGGTACTGGAACTAAGGATTCGGCCAATCTTCATAACATAAGGTTCAATTATTTATTCTCAACAATTTTAGCTAAAGAAATGTAAACATGGACTCTTATTTTTGCCAAGGTAGATTCTAAAAACATTAGTTATAAATCGTAAGCATGGGACATCAAACATCTAAGCAAGCATGACCCATCTAATAAAATAATAACTAATTAATCAAAATCATATTTCAATTAATATTAGTGCAAAAGTCATAAAAAAGAATAAAATAAATTTACCCATGTATGAAGTTCGGCCTCCTCCGTCGTCCCAGTATTGGTGTTCAACTCATCATGTCGAAAACACACTCAAAATATGTATTCATGGCTCAAAAAGTGTTTACAAGAACAGAAAATAATGAAACAGGAAATGTGCAACAGCACAGGTGCGTTACAGACCGACTGTTTCAACTCTCAACTGTTATGATGAAGATAACCGTTACAAATCTGAAGATAAATGTTGCAGAAGAGGATGAAGAAACTGTTACAATGAAGATAAATGTTGCAAACCAGTTGAAGAAACTGTTACAACCAGTCTGTTACGACGGATGAAGAAACCGTCGTTGTTTCCCTGTTCTTCACGAGATGCAGCAGCAGCAACAACAGAGTTCTGAAAACTCTTGATTCACGCCTCCTAAGCTCTCCTCTCGACCCCAAACTCTCGACACCCCTTCTATATGACCTGGGTAATCTATTTATACCCGAAAGATGCATCGAATCTCCTCCATAACTTCAAAAAATCTTCTCTTTATTATTTTTATTCTCACGACAATAATTTCCTGTTTTAGCTTCTCCACGCGTTTGCAACTGGATTAATCTCACAATATAACTTATTTACGCTCCAAACTGTTGCTCTAGTCATCATACACATTCAGAACACGTTCAAATTCTCCAAAACTCATGCAATCCCGTGAAATATTTCTCTCGTGCACGTGCTTCCCTGTTTTGCTCCATGACACGATTCAGCCAATTCTGATCCAAACGAACACCCATACCAGCTTTCTATAGTCATATCACGTCTACCCACTAAGTTTCAGGGATTTAATCTCACTAAATCACGTCCAAACATCCGATCGAAATTCTGCCAGAGAAGAAATGGTTTTCCCGCCAAAATTTATTTTTTGAATTTGAGAAGAAGATCTCCTCCCCCTAATCCTGCACGGGTGTCCCTTTAGCACTTGTCTTATGGGGTGCAAATAGTAATTTTTGGGCGTAGATAGTAATTTTTCTGGGGTTCCTCCGGCACATTTTTGGGGTGCTTCCGGTGTATTTCTGGGGTGCCTTTAGTACTTTATCCTGGGGTGTAAAACACCACTTTTTGAACCAATTTCGCCGCAAGAGCTTATTTCTCTATAAACACCTACAAAGACATAAAATAACAAAATAAATACAAAATCGAGCACTAACAATATATACAATTGAGACATATTAGACACATAAATGCGTCTATCAAATACCCCCAAACTTATTATTTGCTAGTCCCGAGCAAATTTAATCTCCAAAATAAAATCCTAACTCACTGTCGCAGGCATCGCGATTGCACTTAGCGTGTGCAACAAGCCTTTGAACCTCTAGGTGGCCCTAGTGGCCGAGTTATAGTCTCTGGAGGGTTTACCAGAGGTGTACCCACAAAACCTTTACTCCATACTCTAGCTATCTACGCAGAATGTTAGAATGCACTAAAGAACCTCCTTGGTTGGCATACTTATTGGTTACGAGAGGAAGTACCCTGATGCGAAATTCCAATTGTTGTACACGAGTTTGCACTCAAGCATACTAAAATTCATATATAAGTGACAGAGCTCTACTCAGATAGTCGCACTATGGACATCAATATCCGGAATCAAACAAATCACATGAATAGATTAAGAAGATGGATATAGAAATAGATGGTTGCGAATGGACTTCAATGCCAAGATGAACCTATGACCTAGTGGATTGAGATACTGGTCTGGACTAATATCAACACAACTGGCATATACAAGGGAACCAGTGGTCGATTATCCTAAATCTACATCAACTCAGCTGGCATATACAAGGGAACCAATGGTCGATTTTATAATAAACCTTTATTTATTTTTTATTTATTTATTTTTATTCTCTTTTTTTTTAACGACATGGTTAGATCTTTTGGATCCAAGCGCATACTTCTTGTCAGCAGATTACATGGTAATTCCCATGGATCCTGCATTCAACGCTTGTTTAGGCGACGGAGACAGGGAGAACACACACATATTGCTATCCAAGTGTTAATATTTATTCCGATTGGTCTAATTGGTCTGGTCTGGTCTTTTTTTTTTTTTTTTGTTAGTAACTCAATCACTCTATTTCAACCCAGCAGACATCAACATAAAAATTTGCAAAAACAAAAATAGAAATAATAAGATGATTCCGAGATACGGTGAAACTATCATGTTATTTCTAACACCTGAGCTCTGTGCTTTTATGAATGGATTCTTTAGATGTTTCTATCTACTCAGATTGGTTCCTCAACTCCTACAATCAAGATGCTTCCATCCACTTAGATTGGTTAGTGCTATCCTTAATAGGCATAAATTTCTAGGCTCTGGAGTTTATTTATTGCAACTAAAAAGTTTCTCCCATACCCCCAAACTTAAATCTAACATTGTCCTCAATGTTCTAAAGATAAAATTAAAAGCATGAACAAGGAATTACTATTACCATTTGAAGAAAAAGAGTTAAGGAAAGATATTACCGTGTTGCATGAACCATGGGTTACCTCCCAAGAAGTGCTAAGTTTAAAGTCTTCAGCAAGACTAGGAAAGAATTAGTCACTCGAATCATAAAGTAACAGTCGGAATAACTGTGGGTCTTCAAAACTAAATTGAGTTGACCAAAGGAAACTGCAATAAACCAAGAAAGTGAACAAGAATAGCATGCCCTTATCTAGTTTCCTGATTAAGATACCTATATCTAATTGTGGTTCAGGTTCAGGTTCTATGAAAGGGTCTAAATAAAATATTTTTATTGGATGCATTTCCTCATAAGTGGGATCCGAATTATTAGGTCCTAAAGTCTGGAAAAACTCAAATAGGAACTTAGAAGCACACAATAATAACCTAAATAACTGAGGATCCTCTAAGTCAATTATATTTGACTTACATAATTGACCACAATGAGAGTAGTGGTCATTCTTAAGTAAATGTGTCGATTCTATTAACCTAAAGTCTTAGGCTTAGTCTCAGAACTTAATAAGTGACACATTTGAAATCTATACGTTCCCACATTTGGAGTAAAACTGTTTGGTGGGAAAACAAAGTTAATCTGTGTATCATAACCTGGGCAAACCACATCAACCAGAGGATGGGTTTCTAACGACTGAACTTCTTCCTGGACATCAATAGGTTCGGGAAAACGAGTATGAAGGTAATCTTGTAAAATGGTTGAGGCACAGATATCAAGTCCTAAGTGAGGGGACTTTCTGAGAGTTAAAGGTAAGGCACTAGGAAAGTGATAATCACCCCCAAACTTAGAGTTTTCAGTGTCTCTAGATAGACTAGTCACAATCTCCCTAATTTCTAGATCATCAGATTCTTGGAAATGGTCAATTGATTCTTCTAAGTTATTATCAGGTAGTGCATCTTTACTCATCTCTACGGGTCTATCTTCTTCGTCTAAGACTATTGTTTCTAAGTCGCTAGACTCTAAAACAGCATTTTCAGAATAAACCCGTTCCTCTAAACCACTATCGGCTTCATAATCAAAAGGAAAAACTACATCGTCTAAAACGGTGGTATCCCTAATCAAATCCTCGTCCTTTTTAATAGGTGAATAATCATAAAAATTATTTAGATTAGAACTAGAAATAATATCATCATTACAAAGCTCAATTGGATTAATAGTTTCCTGATCACTATGCCTACATATTTCAGATTCTTCATTATTACTATCCTCATCATCATAATAGTACGAAGATGATTGAACCTTATCTAAATAATTAGCGTCTTTTATTCTAACCCCTTCCTCTAAATTCGGCAAATATTCACCATTGATATCAAGGGTAAAATTGGAAACACTATTTTGAAAAATTAGATCTTTTAGAGAAGTTCTTTTCTGGGTCTCTAACAAAAGCTTCTGGGTCGACTCACATGATTTCCTGACATAATCTAGGAAAGATGGTAAAGAAAGTTCACTCGTTGCATTCTTTTCGTCCATAACTAAGTTATTCATTTCTGCAAACTTACGTGTTGTCTCAGCTAACTTACGTGTCGACTCTAGTAAAGAGGAATTATCAGAATTATTCTCGTAAGACCAATTCGTGTGTGGATAGTACTTGGGCTCACCATGGGATGAACCATAACCTTTAAAAGATTGGCGTTCCCAACTACTATTCCCACCAGGGTCATAAAAATGATGATGTCCATAATCAAATTCAGGTCGATACTCATTGTATTGACTTCTATCATACCAGTTCGACATTCTTAATTGCAAGGGAATTCTACACAATCACAAGCAAGGCTGACTTGACCAAATCAAACCTATAAAATCTAGCAAACAACAAGCATGATGGCTCCCTTAGATTTTTGCTAGACCAGCTTCTATTCCACCAAAAGGCAACTAGGTATCGTTTTAGCAAACCTCTCGAGATCGATTCGAATAAAGTGAGTTGTAGAGAAGTAGGGGAAGCTCAAAGGAGCTTTTATACCCCCACCTCTTTGGCAACGTTTCCCGTTAGGGCGTCTCTAGTCGACTCACAGTAATCTTCCTGAACTTTTGAGTTAAGCTAATAAGATACCCAATACTTCCCTTTGAATGACTTTCCTACAAGCTCGTTACCCTATCGGTCTCATTCTAATCAGTATTTTAAGCTTGGGTTCGCGTAGGTTATGTGTTCCTAAGGCGGGAAAGAAGAGAACGGTGATGAAATCCGAACCCTTATCTTGTATGGCCTGGCCTTGCCCTTTACTAGGAAATTAAAGTCCGTATTCAAAACCTAAACATATATGCACCTTAAGGAAGACAGTAAACCCGCTGACAGGGGATTCGCGGGTGTATAGAAGCTTACCTCCCGTACCAGACGGGGGATGAAACGGTTGTAGTCGACTCGGGCCACTGACTCCTGTGTCAGTGTACGAACCCGAGGGGCCGAGACGATATCGTAATCGTTGTCCTTCCCTGCAAACAGTTTATATTTTTAAAAAAAATGTACCCTTCCGTAGGGTTTAAAAATAATTAAAGTCCAATGTTTAATGTCCCAAAAATAAAAATAAAATACAAAAATAAAGTCATATTTACAGTTTCTAAAAATAAAATCTAAAAAATAAAAATAAAATAAAATCTAATTAATTAAAAATAAAAATATCTTCGTCTTTTCTCCGTTCTTTTCGCTTTGTCTAGCTTTTAATCCCCCAGGTCTTTCGACTCCAATTCCTTTTTGATTCAAAACCTGCAACAAAATGACAAATACTCAAAAAACGTAAAAAAGAACAAAAGAATAAAATAAAAAATCTAAAAACTCTAAATCTAAAAACAAATCCGCGTCGGCGGCGCCAAAAATTGATTTGATTTTGAAGTTGTAGTAAAAATGATTCGAACTCTAAGACTTGTGAAGATTCGAGTTTTTAAATTTAATAAAAATATACAATAATATTACAAATGGTGCAAGAGGTACTGGAACTAAGGATTCGGCCAATCTTCATAAAATAAGGTTCAATTATTTATTCTCAACAATTTTAGCTCAAGAAATGTAAACATGGACTCTTATTTTTGCCAAGGTAGATTCTAAAAACATTAGTTATAAATCGTAAACATGGGACATCGAACATCTAAGCAAGCATGACCCATCTAATAAAATAATAACTAATTAATCAAAATCATATTTCAATTAATATTAGTGCAAAAGTCATAAAAAAGAATAAAATAAATTTACCCATATATGAAGTTTGGCCTCCTCTGTCGTCCCAGTATTGGTGTTTAACTCATCATGTCGAAAACACACTCAAAATATGTATTCATGGCTCAAAAAGTGTTTATAAGAAGAGAAAATAATGAAACAGGAAATCTGCAACAGCACAGGTGCGTTACAGACCGACTATTTCAACTCTCAACTGTTATGATGAAGATAATCGTTACAAATCTGAAGATAAATGTTGCAGAAGAGGATGAAGAAACTGTTACAATGAAGATAAATGTTGCAAAACAGTTGAAGAAACTGTTACAACCAGTCTGTTACGACGGATGAAGAAACCGTCGTTGTTTCCCTGTTCTTCACGAGCAGCAGCAGCAGCAACAACAGAGTTCTGAAAACTCTTGATTCACGCCTCCTGAGCTCTCCTCTCGACCCCAAACTCTCGACACCCCTTCTATATGACCCGGGTAATCTATTTATACCCGAAAGATGCATCGAATCTCCTCCATAACTTCAAAAAATCTTCTCTTTATTATTTTTATTCTCACGACAATAATTTCCTGTTTTAGCTTCTCCACGCGTTTGCAGCTGGATTAATCTCCAAATATAACTTATTTACGCTCCAAACTGTTGCTCTATTCATCATACACATTCAGAACACGTTCAAATTCTCCAAAACTCATGCAATCCCGTGAAATATTTCTCTCATGCACGTGCTACCCTGTTTTGCTCCATGACACGATTCAGCCAATTCTGATCCAAACGAACACCCATACCAGCTTTCTATAGTCATATCACGTCTACCCACTAAGTTTCAGGGATTTAATCTCACTAAATCACGTCCAAACATCCAATCGAAATTCTGCCAGAGAAGAAATGGTTTTCCCACCAAAATTTATTTTTTGAATTTGAGAAGAAGATCTCCTCCCCCTAATCCTGCACGGGTGTCCCTTTAGCATTTGTCTTATGGGGTGCAAATAGTAATTTTTGGGCGTAGATAGTAATTTTTCTGGGGTTCCTCCGGCACATTTTTGGGGTGCTTCCGGTGTATTTCTGGGGTGCCTTTAGTACTTTATCCTGGGGTGTATAACACCACTTTTCGAACCAATTTCGCCGCAAGAGCTTATTTCTCTATAAATACCTACAAAGACATAAAATAACAAAATAAATACAAAATCGAGCACTAACAATATATACAATTGAGACATATTAGACACATAAATGCGTCTATCACATATATATCATGAGACAAAAATGTATTTTTTTTTCCAAGCAATAATGACACCAAAGTACAGGTATCAATTGAACATGGATGAAGCTAAGATGTAATTCTAGCTCTCACCAAAGAGTTGGGAATGAATCTTCTTACCGGTATTGGTACAAGCAATGTAATGCGGGTACCATAGTAGCAACCAATTTCTATAGGAAGGTCATAATTTAGACATCAACTTTAATGACAATAAGAACTTTGCCTGGCCAATTGACTATTTAATGGAACTAGATCCAATATCTGTGCTTATGGAATGAAAAGTACACCATTCCCAAAAAAAACATAAATTCTCTAAAGCACTTGAGATATATCTGGATGAAACGTAACATATATTCACTCTAAAATAATTGAGTCGAATATGACTTTTGTTACTAATAAGGACACACCACTTATTTAATATCCCAAGACTCAGTGTCTAACTGATAGTGATTTTTCTCCCACTAATTTAAGGAATATACACTAGTTGTTCAACTAGTTCCTTATAATGTGACTACGATGATTGGATCATCGAGCGAAGCACTGCTCAAATTTTATTTCCAAGTTGGAACAAAGATTAAAAGTCACGAAAGCTCTTTATGTACCGAGAGCTAATCACCTTGTTAAATTCCAAAGAAACCCATGCAAATGGATATCATGTGGAACCTCATAATGATGAGGATGTAATTGATTGCATCTTTTATAGTCTTTAATATATTTGGAAGGAAATATATTTTAGAGAAACTAATGAGTCAAGTCAATCTAGTGAAATGTAAATCACTATAGTATTTGGATTATTGACTCCGACGATGAAATGTTGGGAATTTACTCATACAGGCTTTGGACATAACCATAAAGAAACTTTAGTTGTGACATGATGATCGTTTTGAAAGGACTCATACGAACATCACTTTATTTGAGTGAACAAAAAGGGAGAAAGATTGACAGAATGCGAAATGACGGCATATCTCTCAATTAGTGTTCTCTAAAGAACTAAATACACCATCCCCCTAGTTCCCATTATGCTTTTAAAGTAAGGAAGCACATCACTCATTTTACAAAGTCTATTGTAAAAAGGATTGAGACCATCCGAAGATGCAAATGGTAAACAACCTATATTACAAAGAAAATAAGGTGATTTAGAAATATATCCACGCAGAATGCGGACCATTAAAGTGACTTATGGCTCTGGTGGATGTTTTCACACTTTGGACTAGTTACAGTTCCCGAGAAATGTTGCGTTTGGAAAACTACTAGCACATATTATACATGTAAGGGCTTACCACCCTTTTTAAATGCTAGAGAGTATACATCAAAAGGACTTGATGGTTATTGCATGTTTAATAGGATCAATGTAGAGCATCCTATACCCCATGGTCTCGCAAAAGCTATCATCAAAGGTTACAGATGGTGTCTAAGGAATAGGTTATGCGTACCAACCTACCTTTTATTACTTTGGGGATATGCAATATTACGCGCATCTTTACTTAATTCGTTTTTAGACCCCAATACTAGTCAACCTTTATTTGCGGACTAGTTGGTAACTGGATTTAAGCTTGACATTCGTGTTCTTACGCATTTTTGGTTGCACTATACATGTGCCATTATGACTCCACATCGTACTATGATGGGTCTTCAAAACTGTTAAGTAGTTATGTTGGAAATGAGTTCCCAACAATTATCCGCATTTTTAAAACCTTTGGCAGGAGATCTCTTACCGCTAGATTTGCGGGTTGCCATTTTAATGAGACAGTATTCCCGTCGTTAGGGGGAGATAAGAAAACGTATTTTTAAGGGAACGATGGGAATTGTCGTGGTGTGTTCCCACTGTGTCTCATATTGATTCTTGTACTCCACAAATGTAAATGTGAAGTGACAAAGAATAATCGATTTTCAGAATGTACACTGATGTCGCTAAAGTGACAAGATCACACATACCAGCTGCAAATATTCCTGCAAGGTTAGAAATCCTCATTATGGGGTACACCATAGACTAAGGTGTTGCAACTACACTTGGTGGAAGTGTAGTTGAGGCCGTGGCTCCATAAAGGAAGATGGAGAGACCACCAGGTTCGATCAAAGCTCACCTAGAAAAGAATTAGATGAGTAAGGCACAACCTAATTCGTATCATTAATGAAATCATCGCATTTGATTGTCTCTGTCCATGTCCATGAATCAATACTGGAGGACGCTCCGAAGTTTTAAATGATTCTAGAGAACAATGAAATCCTGACGGATTATGAGAATGCACATGAGTCAATGGAAGGATCATGCGTGCATAGTGTTGATATAATCCATAAATAGTTGCTCCAGAAGTAGAGCACAATAAGATCGAACCATGCTTTATTTTGATTAATTTCAAATAAATAGCATATTTGGCCTACGCAATCCAGGTAGATTTTAGTTCTTTGGAAAATATACGGGTATTTGGTGTGGTAGTGCTAACCAACCAAGTGTAAAGCCTATGGGACATACATGATTATCTGTCATAGAGCACAGTGGGAATAATGAAGTCTCAAAGTATCAAGACTCTCCTTGTGGCGTGAGGTTTCTCAGAAAGCCCTGGAATTGTTCTCTTGTAATGAACGTTATGGCATTCCGCTACTTAGTTAGCTTGGTAATTTCAAAAGAACTTGAAATGCAGCATATGTATATGGTTGTTACGTATCTCTGAAAGAATCAAGAGATAGCAGATATTTACAAAAGTACTTGATAAACTTTTGTTTCCCAAATCAAGTGACTCTAAACCACAGAGTGCGTTTACAGTTAGATATAACGCTCACTTATAGATTGAAGCAATCAGGCGGATGTGGTATACCCGTCTAAGTGACTATTTGATTTGGAGGGCATAGACAAGTAAGTTATTTTTCCTTACATATTCACAAGAAAGTTCCTGATTTGGAATTGTAGCTACATATGTCGATGGTACAGACATGATGGGTACTTTTGATGTAATAAGAGATCTTAAAAGCTATTTGAAATCTTAATTTGAGATGAAAAATATGGGGAAAGCTCGACCGAATACTGAGCTTGTGGTATATTATCCCATCAGTTTGCATTTTTCTAAAGTTGTCAGGCAATTTAACAAAGACATGCATCCTGATAGCACTCTCATGATTAGTTGAGGTTCAAATATAAGTAAGTTACCATTTCTTTTAAAAGAAGATGACCAAGATGTGCCGGGAGATGAAATTCCCATATCTAAGTACAATAGACGCATTGTTGTACTTAGTATAATAATGTACTCGATAAAATTTTGCATCCTCAGGGAACTTGTTAGCTAGATATAGCTCAGCGCGAACGCAACGTCATTGGAATAGTATAATGAATGTAACCATATGCAACGTCATTGGAATGGTATAGTGAATGTAACCATATGAATGTAATCTTTTAATCATGTACTTACAAGTAACCATTGAAATAAATTTGTTTTATCCCTACAAAGACATAAAAGGAATGCTAATGAAAGTGCAATCCAAAAGTTGTTGATTATGAAGGAACAATAATCTCTTCTCCAACGAAAGTAATCAGGGGGAGATATGATAGACTATTTTCTAAGTCATTACCGATATTCAGTTTCGAAAATTACATGACTAAAGGAACTGTCTGGAATAACTCTGAAAGTAATCATGGGGAGATGCCAACATCAGGGAGAGGATCTAAGGATATGATGTCGACATATTTTACTTCGAAATTGAAGCTGTGTTGTACTCCTTTTCCATTCGATCGAGAATAGTTTTTCCCAAAGGGTTTTGTTACTCGACAAGGTTTTTAGCGAGACAACACTAAAAACATCAAGTACGTTGAACGTTGAAGACATAAAGATCGCGTTTATATTACTGAAAATATCCGAATCAAAGAAATGAAACGCGATATTCTATTAAGCAACGTAACTTCCAGAATCAACAACATGGTCTTATAAACATTCAAGTCACCAAAGTAAAGTGTGATAAACTCCTTTTGATTTCATTAGACTAATGAAAATTGTCTGACATCAGGGGGAGCATCTAATGGTGTGTTGAACTATTTTTCTTCACCGAGGTTACTTTTTCCCACAAGGTTTTGTTACTCGGCAAGGTTTTTAATGAGACAACAACAAACACCGGGAATGTAATTTCCCAACTAAGGCTATTGTCTTTCCCACGAGGATTTTCTTCCTTAAGAGTTGTGAAGCAACTAGTCAACTTCAACGGAGCAAAGTGATCATCTGCAACGGATCACCTTTACTTGCATCTGTCACGTTGTACTCTTTTCCCTCCATCAAGGTTTTATCCCACTGGGTTTTTCCTTGTCAAGGTTTTAGTGAGGCAACATATTGGAGTCCAACTATGTTCATAATTTGCTTAATATTGTACTCTTTTTCTTTAGTTCAGGTTTTGTCCCTTTAGGTTTTCCTGACGAAGTTTTAATGAGGCAATTAACTTAGACTCGTCAATCTTTGAAGATCGTATTTCATGTGATAAACTACATGTAAAGTACGAGACAACATGTGAAGTACTACATGTGAAGAGTTGTACCAAGGTTTCATCCCACTGGGTTTTTCCTTGTCAAAGTTTTAGTAAGGCAATTAATTTCGGCACAAGTCATCAAGGAGACAAGGACATTTGAAGAACTATATGTGAAGCACTACATCTGGAGTTCCATTGTGGAACTGCACAAGGGGGAGTTTTATAGGGCCTATGGCCCATGGATGTGCGGTCCATTACAATACTAAGGTTCCCCCCTTCTTGTATAAATAGAATATCATACCTATGTAATGAGGTTGCCTCTCTGGTTAATAGAATGTTGTTCTCTCTTCTTTTTCTATGTTTCTTATTATTACTCCAAAAAAAGGAAATTTTTTGCAAGTTGGAGGAAGAAAGAAGATTATAATCAGAAGGACGGGCTTGAGCACAAATACTTTTAAGGCCTTATCAACATCGCAAGGCCTCTTGTGATTTTTTGTGTTTTTTTTCTCCGAGAATGCATTGTAGACGATTTTTGATTTCAGGTTCTGTGAGCCAAGATGCAGTTTCTATTGTGCACTAACGGTGGAGAATTTTCGATCAACGGAACTGAGTACATCCATTGACGAACATTGACAGATACTATTAGTCACCTAGTTTAGAACGAAGATGGAACGGTTTCTGCTAAATGAAAATGCACAAACCTCTAATGTTCAATTTGTTTTTGGATTTACAGCTGTTGGCTTCATATAAAAATTATGGATAACACATTTAGGTTACCGACTTACAATGCAGATTTTGGTTCACTAAATAATTGTAGGTTATGTGCTAAAATTTGGAATCACAATGACAGAATTTAGTCAATTGTAATTTTTTTTGGATCAGGCAATATATATATTTTTTGGCCATTATGCATAATTCGGATCAAGATGCAGATTTTTAGATTATGTTACAAGCTTTTATAGCTGAAAGCGTTTTCGGACACATATTTTTAGGAAATAGAGAACTTATGTTTACAAACTATTTTGCTCAGTTCACGATCTTTAACTTATAAATAATAAAGACTTAATGAGTTAATCTCAATTAACTCATGTGTACGAGTTGATTTTTTCGTTTTGCGAACTGGTCGTTTTTTAGTTGTTATCGGATACTCTTTGTATCGTAGAACACGAACTAATTTGTACAGTTCGCGAACTGGTTGATTTTGAGAGTTCTATGTAGACTCTTTGTATCTGAATGCACAAACTGTTTGGGACAACTAAACTATTCACGAACTATTTTGGAAGTTTACGAACGTTGTATTGTTTTGTGATATTAAATTTCAATTTATGATTGTCGGCTTCAGAACAACTTAACCATTGTTCTATGGTTAACCACTTAATGCACAACCTGTATTTCGACTAGTATATGTATGTACATTTCTTCTTTGTGATTCAAGGAAAACTTCTCACATGCTTACATGATCAACATATATGGAGAAGTTAATGAAAATGCGGGGGTACCAAAATATACCACCAACTTTTTCTTAGGCAACCTGTATGGATTAAACTCAATTACAATTCCGAGAGTTACAACTTAATGAATCTCAATCAGGAATTATAAGGAGAGTTTATATCTCTTTCTCTCACAATCAATATGTAAACGGAGACAAGTCCGTGAACCTGAGTATACCGCGAGAGTACTTTGACGATTCCAAAGATCAATATCCAAGATCAATGAAGTCGTATCCAATAATTATCATGGACGTATCTACTTTGATTGATTTATGTACATCCTGTGATATTTCAATTATAAAGATAAAAAATATAATGCGGAAAAAGAAATAACATAGACACCAGAAATTTTGTTATCGAGGAAACCACAAATGCAGAAAAACCCTGGGACCTTGTTCAGATTTGAACACCAAACTGTATTAAGCCGCTATAGACACTAGCCTAATTTCAAAACTTCGGACTAGAATGTAGTTGAGACCGAATCTACCGTCACAGTAATTCAATTACATTCGCGCTCCTTACGCCTCTTGAATCTTGCAAGACTCTGCACAATTGATTCCCTTAGCTGACGTCCTTTACAGCCTAAAAGTTGCTTAAACTCAATTGAAGACTTTAAACCAATCTGGCTCTCACAGATAAGCCTATATGTGATTTCTGAAAAAGCGGGGGTCAAACAACCACACCCAATATTTCTCTTAGCAATCTGTATGGACAAACTCAAATAAAATTCCAAGAGAATCAACTAGATAGTCAGACTCAATCAATGGAAAAATATCCAAGAGTTGTATCTCTTATTTAACAATTAAATATGCAATCAAACAATAGGAATTTGCGAGCCCGATTGAATATAAGAAATAACTTGGATGATACCAAAAACCAATATCCAAGTGTCAATAAATTTAATCAACAACCCAAAGGTCAGATTAACAATTGATTGAACTTACGCACAACCTGTGATATTTCAATTATATAAAAATATAATGCGGAAAAGAAATAACACAGACACCAGAAATTTTGTTAACGAGGAAACCGCAGATGCAGAAAAACCCCAGGACGTAGTCCAAATTTGAACACCATACTGTATTATGCCGCTACAGACACTAGCCTACTCCAAGTTAACTTCGGACTGGAATGTAGTTGAGCCCTAACCAATCTCACACTGATCAAGGTACAGTCGCGTTCCTTACGCCTCTGAATCTTAGCAGGACTCTACGCACTTGATTCCCTTAGCTGATCTCACCCATAACTAAGAGTTCCTACGACCAAAAGTCGAAGACTTAATACATAAATCTGTCTCACACAGAAAAGTATATTGAATAGATAAATCTGTCTACCACAGATAAACCTATGAGTTTTGTTCCGTCTTTTGATAAATCAAGGTGAACAGGAACCAATTGATATACCAGACTTATATTCCTGAAGAACAGCTTAGAAATATCAATCACCTCACAATAATCTTAATCGTATGGTAGCGAAACAAGATATTGTGGAATCACAAACGATGAGACGAAGATGTTTGTGACTACTTTTTATCTTGCCTATAGGAGAATAAATCTCGAGAAAATCTTAGATAAGATAGTACTCAATATGATAGAAAACATCAAGATCAGAACACACAACTACAGATAAAATAGTTGGGTCTGGCTTCACAATCCCAATGAAGTCTTCATGTTGTTAACCTACAGGGTTTCGTGAAAAACCTAAGGTTATAGGAGAATCGACTCTAGTCGCAACTAGTGTCACAAATAAGGTGTGGGGATTAGGTTTCCCAGTTTCTAGAGTTCTCCTTTATATAGGATTCAAATCAGGGTTTGCAATCTAAGTTACCTTGGTAACAAAGTATTCAATATTCACCGTTAGATGAAAACCTGATTAGACTCAAGCTAATATCTTTCAACCGTTAGATCGAACTTAGCTTGTTACACACAAATGAAAAGTTACTTCAATTAGATATGGGTAACCGTACCTAAACGTGTACACCTTGTTGGCTCAACAATAGTTAACCGAAGTTAGCCATATGAACACTTTCATATCAACCATATTCATCTTAACCATAACTAGTTCAAGTGACTCAAATGAAACTAGTTCTAGAGTTGTTCAATTATTTATATTCTCATAGAAGTATACAAGACACAATTGAAGAAAAATCGATTTTGATTCACTCGAATCAATTCATGAACATTATAGCCACGGTTTGCAAAAGATTGCGTTCCTTATTATATAAATGTCTTAGTTCATGAACAAACCGATTTTAGAACATAACCCACTCAAGTATGCAAACGAGTATGCATACCTAAGTAGGCGGACTTGGACTGTGTTCGCCAGTATGCAAACGGGTAAGCATAATGTCGTACACTTCCAAACTCCAGTTGAACTCAGTACGCGTACAGGTACGCATACTCCAGTACCCGGACTTCAACTGACCTCGCCAGTACGCGTACAAGTATGCATACTCTAGCTCCCGGACTTTACCTGACCAACCAGTATGCATACGGGTATGCATACTTAGTTCCGGTTTTGGATCAACACATATGCAAGTACGCATACTATGCTTATAATCCAATCATGGTTAAGTGTTCTAAACTCCCATTTCAATCATTGAAATATTCTCGGAACATGACAATAGCTGTCTCACACAAACTATTAGATTCAAAGCAATTTTAGAGTGATCGAATGATCAATACGAAACATTCCGAGTCCACATCAAATGACTGTCTCACACAAATCATGTAAGATGTTACAAGGCGATTTTCACATGATCAACTTTTGACTTTCGTCAAGAATATAAGATGAACTTGGTTAAAACGAAAGCTTTCCAACACATATTTCAAGAAATATGTAAGCGAGTTAAACTCAGCTCGAAATATCAAATGTGTATAATCGAAGTCTATATAGCTAAACGACTTTTGTCTCAAATAGGAGATAGAGTAGATTGACTTTTGAGTGATAGATGAGTTCAAGTATATACATACCTTTTTTTTATGAAGTTCTACAAGCTCCCCTTAGTAGTTCTTTGTCTTCAATTGATGAACGTCGTGAAGTCTAATGCTCAACTACACTTACTATCCTAATCCGAGACTTAGCTATAACTACACTAGAAATCAAGACTTATAGTTTTGGAAACTAAACTTGACAACAAGCTTGAGATAGAAACGCTTGCGAGTTTGACCGAGAAGTGCTCTAACAATCTCCCCCTTTATCAATTTTAGTGACAAAACTATCAATACATATAGATTACAAAATAAATAAACTTTGTAGCTTCTCATCCAAATGCTTGATTTCCTTGGTTATTCCACATTACTCGAAATCTTCATCACTTCCAAGTACTCCAGTGATTCTGAACGTGTTCAACTCAACATCATAGTTGTTGAAGATCCGTAGCTATAACAATGAGAAAACAGTAGCTCTCAATCATTGTTATATAGTGTCATAGTATCATTACACAACATCAAAGTCCAATTGTATCACAACTTTGACAACAATACTATGGTGATATGTATCACTCCCCCTTAGTCAATACTTCATCTCACATGAAAACCACTCCTCCTTACATAATGATCCGTAAACCATATGTATTTGTAGTGTGAACTACACATTAATTCTCCCCCTTTTTGTGAATATAAATTGGCAAAGGTACGAAAACTAGTGGGATCAAAACGAAATTCTCATCGAGATACTTCATGACTAAAAGAAAACATATCAACTTTGTTTAGATGCAATCATATAGTCGAAACTAAATGCATTCATCAAGGAGTTCATAAAGATACAAGAAAACTCATACAATATTCCACAGCCGCACTCCCCAAAAAGATTTGGCAATTAAGCACAAGCTCAATTAAGAACTCTCCCCCATATAATGTCACTCCCGAGAGAACAACAAGAGCGACCTTACTTTCACAAGAAAAGAATGATTTCTTTGGACATTAACAAATTACATGAAACCTGAATTTGTATACATAAAGCTCAATTAAATTAACCACAAAATAACCCATGATTAATTTAATCGAAAATGCTCAACATAAGAGAACTTATGGAGCCACACAGTAATTTCACATAGAAGTGGATCAGGGAAAGATCAATACTGCGGAATATACAAAGATTCATTATATTTTTCATCAATATTTGCATAAAGACATATAATAGACTTAAAAGTTCATCCTATCTTCATCAATATTTGCATAATGACATAATAGGCTTAACTTTTGACATATATGGGATATTCATAGTTCACGGACGCAAACACACATATCCCATAAATTTTTTTTGCAATATATAAAACCAATAAAGATTAATACTGCAAAATCATCTTCCAAATAAACTTTAGAGTTTAAATAAATAAATCCAAAAACATTGCAAGATGAAAATCGTTGGCAATAGCTATGTGTACTCACAATAATGGCTATTCCAAACCCTAGTTATCCTTCTTAAAACACAAGAATAAATTCTCATAAGAAGTTTCCTAGACAAAATAAAGACAACAAGCAAAAATCAAAAGACTCCTAAACCAACAAAACCGATCATGAGTGGAATTCAAAGACCACTTTCTGAACCCCCACGAGTCTTGAGTCCTTTGAGCTTGTGATTGACATCATTCACTGCTTCTTCATAGAAGATATCCTCATTGAAAAAATCTTTAACATGTGTCTTCATGAGAACAAGGTCTGAATTAACCTTTTCAACTCAGTTCTTAACACATCAAGACCTTTCATAGTATCAACGAGCTGTAGTTTTGCTTCCTCAAAGTATTTAAGAAAATCGTGAACCACTTCGGCAGAAACTATATCCTCATGTTCTACATCTTGATGAGTATAGGCATAGAAGCATGATGCATCAGGATTTTGATCATCATCTTCTACTAGGGTTCTTTTCTTCCTCCCTTTGGACTCGAAACCAATACCTTTATCAAGAAAACCTCTTGCAAAACCACCAGTGCGAGAAGGTGAAGACATTCTTGACAAAACGACAATAACCTAGAGTATGCGTACGTGACTCATTAGGTTTGGTATTTAAATGGTTTCTTAGGGAAGGTAACTTTTAGGGTTTCTAAAGACAGTTCGTGACAAGTAAGTCATGGGTACCCATATGAACACAATCCGAACCCAAAAGAAAAAAACAAAACCAAAACAAAACTACCTTAAGACTCAATAGTATAATTTTGCTACGTGAAGATTTTCTTGCACAAGATTTTTGGCTCAATAAATTTTATATCTCCACAGAGAAACAATTTAGATCACAAGAGTAGCAGACAACTTAGTTGCAACAAAAACTTATTCGAAACAAAAACAAGAAAAACGATGAGATTCTTTACACCTTTGAGAATTGAATCTAAAGTGTGTTGAAGTTGAGCAATAAAATTGTCATTCAACCTAGATTTGCTCTTACGTTTAACATTTCCTTTTGAATCAAAAAAGAGACACACTTTCTGATCACCGAAGTGATTAGAGTGAACAATCTTAACACCATCGCTAGGAGATTTCTTCCTTCCATGTGATGTGGAGATTCCTTGATTAGAGGAAGAACCAGGCACATCTTTTCCAATAGGAAGGGATTGCGATTTAGCTTCTTGAACTGAAGTCTAAGTTGAGTTAGAAGCGATTGGTATAGTGGAATCTACATAACATCCTTGAATAGAGAGTTTACTCAAAAGACGTTAAATTTCCAAGGCATCCTCTTTGAGTTTAGCTTCTAGTAAGGTTCGTGAAGAACAGACTAGGGTATTTTCTTCATGGAGAACCTTTAATTGAGAGTCACGATCATTTACCATACCAATAAGAACATTAAATTTTTGTTTCAACCAATTGATTTTATCAACCTGGATTCTAATAGGTTTTAGAATCACACTCTCTTTGGCTGCTTCCGTTTCTTCAACAGAGTCAGACTCGTTCGAAAAGTAATCGGAGTAACATTTATCGGTGCAATCCTATTTCGTTGGAACACAATATTCATCTAAATTCGAGATAGACGAATCTTTCTATTTAATAGATTTCATGGAAACAAAACTTTTACTTCTGACGATGCGTTTATCAGAGATAGTACAACTGTCCATAGAGTCAAATCGCTTACAAACACAGACTTATGAGGTCTTAAGCGTGTTTGCCTGCTATGATACCAATTGAAAAAGCGGGGGTCTAACAACCACACCCAATATTTCTCTTAGCAATCTATATGGATAAACTCCAATATAATTCCAAGAGAATCAACTAGACAGTCAGACTCAATCAATGGAAATATATCCAAGAGTTGTATCTCTTATTTCTCAATTCAATCTGCAATCAAATAAAAAGGAATTTGCGAGCCCGGTTTAATATAAGAAATAACTCGGACGGTATAAAAACCAATATCCAAGTATCAATCAATTTAATCAACAACCCAAAGGTCAAATTCACAATTGATTGAACTTACTTACAACCTGTGATATTTAAATTATATAAAAATATAATGCGGAAAAGAAATAACAAAGACACCAGAAATTTTGTTAACGAGGAAACCGCAAATGCAGAAAAACCCTAGGACCTAGTCCTAATTTGAACACCATATTGTATTATGCCACTACAGACACTAGCCTACTCCAAGTTAACTACGGACTGGAATGTAGTTGAGCCCTAACCAATCTCACACTGATCAAGGTACAGTCGTGTTCCTTACGCCTCTGAATCTTAGCAGGACTCTACGCACTTGATTCACTTAGCTGATCTCACCCACAACTAAGAGTTCCTACAACCAAAAGTCGAAGACTTGATACACAAATCTGTCTCACACAGAAAAGTCTATTGAATAGATAAATCTGTCTCCCACAGATAAACCTATGAGTTTTGTTCCGTCTTTTGATAAATCAAGGTGAACAGGAACCAATATATATACCAGACTTATATTCCTGAAGAATAGCTTAGAAATATCAATCACCTCACAATAATCTTAATCGTATGGTAGCGAAACAAGATATTGTGGAATCACAAACGATGAGACGAAGATGTTTGTGACTACTTTTTATCTTGCCTATAGGAGAATAAATCTCGAGCAAATCTTAGATAAGATAGTACTCAATATGATAGAAAACATCAAGATAAGAACACGCAACTACAGATAAAATAGTTGGGTCTGGCTTCACAATCCCAATGAAGTCTTCATGTTGTTAACCTACAGGGTTTCGTGAAAAACCTAAGGTTAAAGGAGAATCGACTCTAGTTGCAACTAGTGTCACACATAAGGTGTGGGGATTAGGTTTCCCAGTTGCTAGAGTTCTCCTTTATATAGGATTCAAATCAGGGTTTGCAATCTAAGTTACCTTGGTAACAAAGCATTCAATATTCACCATTAGATGAAAACCTGATTAGACTCAAGCTAATATCTTTCAACCGTTAGATTGAACTTAGCTTGTTACACACAAATGAAAAGTGACTTCATTTAGATATGGGTAACCGTACCTAAACGTGTACACCTTGTTGGCTCAACAATAGTTAACCGAAGTTAGCCATATGAACACTTTCATATCAACCATATTTATCTTAACCATAACTAGTTCAAGTGACTCAAATGAAACTAGTTCTAGAGTTGTTCAATTATTTATATTCTCATAGAAGTATACAAGACACAATTGAAGAAAAATCGATTTTGATTCACTCGAATCAATTCATGAAAATTATATCCACGGTTTGCAAAAGATTGCGTTCCTTATTATATAAATGTCTTAGTTCATGAACAAACCGATTTTAGAACATAACCCACTCAAGTATGCAAACGAGTATGCATACCTAAGTAGGCGGACTTGGACTGTGTTCGCCAGTATGCAAACGGGTAAGCATAATGTCGTACACTTCCAAACTCCAGTTGAACTCAGTACGCGTACAGGTACGCATACTCCAGTACCCGTACTTCAACTGACCTCGCCAGTACGTGTACAAGTATGCATACTCTAGCTCCCGGACTTTACCTGACCAACCAGTATGCATACGGGTATGCATACTTAGTTCCGGTCTTGGATCAACACATATGCAAGTACGCATACTATGCTTATAATCCAATCATGGTTAAGTGTTCTAAACTCCCATTTCAATCATTAAAACATTCTCGGAACACGACAATAGCTGTCTCACACAAACTATTAGATTCAAATAAATTTTCAAGTTATCGAATGATCAATACGAAACATTCCGATTCCACATCAAATGATTGTCTCACACAAATCATGTAAGATGTTACAAGGAGATTTTCACATGATCATCTTTTGACTTTTGTCAAGAATATAAGATGAACTTGGTTAAAGTGAAAGCTTTCTAACACATATTTCGATAAATATGTAAGCGAGTTAAACTCAGCTCGAAATATCAAATGTGTATAATCGAAGTCTATATAGCTAAACGACTTTTGTCTCAAATAGGAGATAGAGTAGAAAAACTTTTGAGTGATAGATGAGTTCAAGTCTCCACATACCTTTTGGTTATGAAGTTCCACAAGCTCCCCTTAGTAGTTCTTCGTCTTCAATCGATGAACGCCGTGAAGTTTAATGATAAACTATACTACTATCCTAACTCGAGACTTAGCTATAAGTAGACTAGAAATCAAGACTTATAGTTTTTGCAACTAAACTTGACAACAAGCATGGGATAGCAACGCTTGCGAGTTTCACCGAGCAGTGCTCTAACAATTTCCGTTTTGATCAAAGATCAAGGTGAGATATGAAATCATTTGTTATAGACAAAGTCTAGCAAACCTCAAAATCTTGTACTAAGAACTCCCAAAGAGCAGTCTAGATTATTATTCACCTCACAAGTAATTCTTACTCCGATTTCAATTAAGAATCGTTATAAAGTAATATTCCCGTGGAATCACAAAGTCTAAAACGATTTATTTTTTTTGCGATTTTTATCTATCTTGCCTGTTGGAGGTAAAGGCTCCACAATCAGTAGCAAGAACAGGATACACGAACTATCAAGATAAAGATAGTCGGACTTGGCTTCACGAATCCCTAAGCGAATTCTTTTTAGTTGCAAAATCGAAAAACGTTTAAAGGAGAAGACAACTCTAGTTTACAACTAGGACACGCAAGAAAAGTGTCGGGTATTCAAAGTTCCCAGTTGCTTGAGGTTCTTTTTATATAGACTTTCAAAACAAAGGTTGCTTTAGATTTAAGGTAAGGTAGCTTTGGAATCATGCAATCAATATCCACCTTTAGATGAATCTTTTATTTGAGATTAACACAACAAAATATACACTCTGGTTAGGATGAACCGTAACCGAACCGTGTGCAATGACTTGTTCATGAAAGGTTAGCCGAAACTAGCCGGACGAACTATAAGCTTAATCATTTTCATATAACACTTTAAGACTTTAAAATTGAGTCACAACCATAAGTTATAATATGATAAAATATGTCTAGATGTGTTTTTATAGAAAGTTGTTCAAATGCTAATTATCTCATAGAAATAAATCTGATGCATCTGAAAATATTCAACGGGGTAAGTATGTGTACCTGGTACGTGTACTTACTTCCGGTTCGTGAGTTATTTTGTCATGGTATGCGTATAGGGTTTGTATACCCTTAAGACAAAAAGAATTCAGGAGTTAACAAAACTTTTTCGGTTTGCATACTGGGTATGCGTACCTGAAAGTCATTGTCGAACTATAGTTATGTCAGTACGTGTACTTGGTACATGTACTGCGGCTCCGGACCTATAACAGTTTACGCAAATATGTAAGATGGTATGTGTATTGTTCTGTCTCCAGATTTACAGTAATTTTATATCTCTCTAATAATCAATTTGAAACATTCCCGAATAACATCAATGACACATATCACTGTTCCGGGCTATTTTCAAATGATAATCTTGAATCATAATTTAGGTCATAAACAATAAATTGTTTTTAACCAAATTCATCAAGTATGAACAAATGTCCTTAAGCTTAGTTAACATATTTCGAGAATAATTAATCAATATAAACTTGACTCGAATTTTTGTGTGTTCATGTAAAGTCTTCTTTAGTCATGCGACATACTATCATAGATAGAAAGGTGAAAACTTGAGTAATAGGTGGTTCAGTCTTCACTTACTTTTTATTGATAAAGTTCTCTAAGAGTTTCGGTTTATCGTCGCCTTCAGATGGTAGAACGTAGTGTTGTCTGGTACTCAACTACACACTTCTATCCTAATCCGAGACTTGACTAAGTGTAGACTAGAAATGAAGATATAGTTTTGATCAACTAAATTTGACAACAGTCTTGAGATAGCAACACTTGTGAGTTCAACCGAGCAATGCTATAACAATTAAGTTTGCTTGGTAACAAAGTAATGTGTTAACATGGAAACAACTTCACGGAACTAGTTTTTTTCGTAAGATACTAAGCCATGTGTTAGAGCACTGCTCGGTCGAACTCGCAAGCGTTGCTATCTCAAGCTTGTTGTCAAGTTTAGTTTCCAAAACTATAAGTCTTGATTTCTAGTCTACTTATAACTAAGTCTCGGATTAGGATAGAAAGTGTAGTTGAGCATTAGACTTCACGGCATTCATCGATTGAAGACGAAGAACTACTAAGGGGATCTTGTGGAACTTCATCAACAAAAGGTATGTGGAGACTTGAACTCATCTATCACTCAAAAGTTTATTTACTCTATCTCCTATTTGAGATAAAAGTCGTATAGCTATATAGACTTCGATTATTCACATTTGATATTTCGAGCTGAATTTGACTCGCTTACATATTTCTCGAAATATGTGTTGATAAGCTTTCTCTTTAACCAAGTTCATCTTATATTCTTGACGAAAGTCAAAAGATGATCATGTGAAAATCTCCTTGTAACATCTTACGTACATGATTTGTGTGAGACAGTCATTTGATGTAGACTCGGAATGTTTCTTATTGATCATTCGATCACTTGAAAATTGCTTTGAAGCTAATAGTTTGTGTGAGATAGCTATTCCCGTCTTCCGAGAATGTTTCAATGATTGAAATGAGAGTTTAGAATGATTAACCATGATTGGATATAGCACAGTATGCGTACTTGGATATGTGTTGTCCAAGTCCGGGAACCATAGTATGCATACCCATATGCAGACTTGTTGGTTAATGAAAGTCTAGGAACTTAGTATGCATACCGGTATGCGTACTGGCGTGAGTTTTAAGTTCCGGAAATTCAACTGAGTTTTGGAAGGTATGCGTACCCGTTCGCATACTTGCGAACCCAAACTTAGTCCGGCCACTTAGGTATGCGTACCCATTTGCATACTTGAGTAGGTTATTTTCTAAAATCGGTTTGTTCATGAACTAATACATTTATATAATAAGGAATGCAATCTTTTGCAAACTGTGGATATAATGTTCCTGAATTGATTCGAGTGAATCAAAATCGATTTTTCTTTAATTGTGTCTTGTGAGGTGATTGATATTTCTAGGCTGTTCTTCGGGAATATAAGTTCGGTATATCAATTGGTTCCTGTTCACCTTGATTTATCAAAAGACGAAACAAAACTCATATATATATATCTGTGGGAGACATATTTATCTATTCAATAGACTTTTATGTACGAGACAAATTGGTTTATCAATTCTTCGACTTTGGGTCGTAGCAACTCTTAGTTGTGGGTGAGATCAGCTAAGGGAATCAAGTGCGCAAACTCCGGCATGGTTCTAGAGGAGTAAGGAATGCGACTATACCTTGATCAGTGTGAGATTGGTTAGGGCTCAACTACATTCCGGTCCTAAGTTAACTTGTTGTAGGCTAGTGTGTGGTGTTCAAATATGGACTAGGTCCCTGGGCTTTCTTTATTTGCGGTTTCCTCGTTAACAAAATTTCTGGTGTCTGTGTTATTTCCTTTCCACATTATATTTTCTATATAATTGAAATATCACAGGTTATGCGTAAGTTCAATTAATTGTGAATCCAACCTTTGGATGTTGATTAAATTGATTGACACTTGGATATTGGCTTTTGATACCATCCAAGTTATTTCTTATATTCAATCGGGCTCGCAAATTCCTATTTGTTTGATTGCAGATTGAATTAAGAAATAGAGATATAACTCTTGGATATACTTTTCTTAAGATTAAGTCTGACTGTCTAGTTGATTCTCTTGAAAGTATATTGGATTTAGTCCATACAGATTGCTAAACGAAATATTGGGTTTGGTTGTTAGCCCCCCGCTTTTTCACCATGTTCATCAATATAAATAGAAAATTCTCCACTAGAATCTCAATTTTTGCACTTATGTATCATAGTTGCGTCTAGAGTCGTCCTCCAAAAACCTAGGTTTCCTATGATGAAATTATATTAGGTTACGACTTTGAAAGTCTTCATTAAGCGATTCGTGAAGCCCGGTGAAACTATCTTTTACCTGATAGATCCTTGTTAAATGAATCTTGTTTTTATTGATTGTTTTAGTTCTCGAACTACAAAGCAGCGGGAACAAGATAAATATAAATCGTAAAGTATTCTCCGTCTCAAACTTTGTGACTCAACAAGATAGATATCTAAAACTCTTCTCTTTTGATTTGTTTAGATTGTTCTTGTGAGGTAGAATCTATTAGATATCTTTATAACTTTTGAAGAGAGTAAGCTATCCTAATCAATTGAGTTTTTCTTGATATCTTATTACCTTGAAGATCCCTCATAAGCAAATAGATTTCCATTACCTTGATTGAATATCTTTCTGAAGGAAATCAAATAGGTTATTTGTTAGAGGCATAATAGTTCGAAAATATTTACTTAGGTTGAAGAAACTCTTGGGAATGTAAAGGATGTAATCTACAAGAATCATGTTGCATATGGTTTTGCGAGATCTAAGAGACGTAGAGGAGCACAACTGAAGTTGAATTGCTCATAGGGTCGATTCTGTCCCAATTACATTCCAGTCTGAAGTATGATAGTAAGAAAGTGTTTGTAGCGGTTTAATACAGTATGATGTTCAATTTATGGACTAGGTCCCAGGTTTTTTTGCACATTGCAGTTTTCCTTATTAACAAAATTTATAGTGTATTGTGTTATTTATTTTTCACATTATACTTTTTATGTTTATAATAGAAATAAAATAAGTAATACGTTAAGTAACATATACAGTTTGTAAGCCTAAAAGACTGTACAGAACATACAAGATTTATTCTTGAGAATTCGTATCTTGAAATATAGATCACTGAACTTGTTCTTGTTGGAATTCGGTTCATATAACGGTTCGGGTACATAATAGGTTGGTTCTTGGATATTGATTTTCGAGATCGTCCAAGTAAACTTGTTTACATATCAGGTACATGATCTCATATGTTGACCAATACTACTGATTCAGACAATTTTGTGCATACATTTTTCCAAACGAAAAAGTTGGTGGTGTACTTGGTACCCTCTCCTTTTCACTAACAACCAGTGGTTAAATCTCTGTTTAAATATTTATACGGAAATTGTAGAATCCTTCTGAAATTAAACATATTTTAGAGGATTTTTGTAATTGATGTAAATGCTATGTATTCAGTGACCCCAGCTGGATTTGTTAAACACATACATTTTTTTAAATTGCCCTTATGCTAAATTAGTACGGATGATGCCTCCTTTGGCAGGCTTGGAGCTTGATTTTGTTGTTAGATTCTCCTTTCTTGGAGTATTACTCTAGTTGGATTGCAGGTTCAAGTAATGATACTAAAATTAAAGTAGAGCTGGGATGTTTGGTTAGTTTGGAAAGAAAGATGCTTGAGAATTTTTCCAAACAAATCCACCGCTAGTCTAAAAACATCAATTGCAGTTGAAAATGAAGGCACAATTGGGGTATATCCCAATTTATTGGCGGATATGAATTAATATTCTCATCCTTAAAATCATGTTAAGGAGTATTTATGGGGGAGAAAATACTAAATTACCTTTTATACCCTTTAAGTTAATTAAAAACATATGCTTTCGTTGAGAAGGTAAGTGACACCCAATTTTATTTAAAGTGTTATTGTTATAATTCTTAAAAAAAAAACTGTAACTAAAATTTACCGGCAGGGTGTTCATCAGTATGAATGCCATGCCGATATTCATGATTGTCCAGAATTTTGTATGTACATATGCCGACATAGGAACATGTTTGAAGACCATGCCGATACTTTGTGCCGGTATTGTTTATATTTTTTTAGTTTATGCCGGCACAGACTTGCCAACATGCTCGATATGAAAAAAACAATGCCGACATCTGAGCGAAAAACTTAAGTTTCTGTCCAACTTGAAATATGTGCCGGCATGCACGATAATTTTGTTTTTCAATCCCGACAGAATACTTTGTAAGTACCTATTTTCTGTACATTTTTTTAGAACTGCCAGAATGGTTAGTTTTATATATACGATGCCAGAGAAACATTTAATATTGGGGGATATTATTTGTCGGCATGGTGAGAGTATGAATGCCACGCAGATTAGATACTTGTTAGCATACCGGCATTGAGTTTTCAGGCGTAACAATGACTAATTCAATGAAAAAAATAATCAAATTTCATGATATTAATACACATACCTAAATATTTGGAGTACTTGTATGTTGAGCTTGTTTACTTTCTTGGGTTGGTTCTTCACGAAAATCTTCATGCTCATAAATATCATGATTTAAGGGTGTTTGATCCACAAAAAGTTGTAACTGTGAGTTGTAAATGAGTTGTTATCTAATCTATTAACTGAACTAAACATAAATTAGCTACTAAATATGATTGGTGAGAGTAAATCCCTATATTTATATCAAGTATGTGGATGCTTATAGAGAAACTAATTTCATTGATTACCTAGCCGAACAAGCTTGTTTGTCAACTGAGGGTGTTCTAGAGATTTATGAGGGTTGGCCTGGTTGTTTTACGTTTGTGGAATGGCTGTGAAGTTTATTATCGTTTCAGTTAGATTTTTCAAGCTCGGGGGTCTGTCTCCAGTCTTGTTGAAGTTTTTTCCTTTTTAAATAATTTTGTTAATGAATTTTTGGACTTAGCAAAGAAAAAAAAGAGAGCAAAGACGCCAGGTCGAATTATTGGATTTTTATTTAAACTCAAACTGCAAACGGATCAATTTTCCATTGTCCGTTAATCTGAACGTATGTGATCACCACTTAATTTACGTAGCAGCAACTCTTCGAAAATTTGGTTGAACTTGGTCCCCTATTACTCCTGGCTTCAACCTAGGCTTTAAATTATACTTGAGATATATGCTGATACTGCGGATCAAATTGTATGCACCACCCAAGCCGAACCTAATTCATAGATTCGAAAGTTTCTTAAACAAGCTTTGACACCCGTCTTTCAAGAATGGTTCTGCATTACCATATCTGATCGCCAGGAGGTCTGCAGTACCGCATATAAACACCTCTAGTTCTGCGACAAACCCGTCTTTTCAGGAATGACTGCTTCCTAAAAGGATGAAAACATCACTGCAATCTTAAGTGGCATCTTTCTCCTTATGGATCGAACCAAACAAATAAAATAGTTAATTATGGTCACATGCACCGACCAACTTGAGATTGTTTTATAAGCAATACAATTGAACGACTCAGGGGAAGGAAAGAACATCAAAGTAACTAATATGAACTTCAATCCTACTAATCAAGTAATATGTTTACCATATAATTTAGACATCTCCATTGGTGGAACATATGCAAACAGTTTATGACTAACATAAACAAATAAGAAACTTCAAATAACCGATAGAAGTACCTTCCACACCTTCATGGATCTCTGTTAGGTATAGAAATAAACACACAAAATAACTAGTTTTTGGATTTTTTCTCTTGCTCAGTTGTGCCACTTTTGGTTTCCTTCATGAAGTCTAAAACTCCTGCAAATCCGCTCGTTAAACCTTTGGTTTCTAGCAATACAAATGTACTATATCACTAAAACTTTCAATAATACATAAATAAGTAAATATATTTTAAATCAAATAATATCCTTCACCTTGGTAGCATGCTTAACATGTGTCTTTGGTTTTATTTGTAATACCCTTAGTTCTGGCCCGTATGGAGATCTGAACTCGAAGCGTTATGGGTGGGAAAGAGACTTATGCATATATTTATCTTACTTAAATGTTTGTACCGAACATAATTGAAACTTTATGAAGCATGAATTGATGCATATAAATTTACTAAACATCTTTAGCAACATCCAACAAGATGATAATTAAAACTTAATGCTCAATTCACCTTCGACCCCACAATTGTGGTGAGAGTATTGCTAAATAAAGCTCTCTCATTAATTCAACCCACACAATACGGGTTAATACTTTTTCACAACTCCGTTACAATTCCCACTTAACCCATTTTCCCTAAACACTACTTTCTCTATGTAACTGACGATTGATGTAATTTTAAATAGTGGTAAGAATGAGTTCGTAAGACTTGTGAAAGCTAGATTTATTTAAACTAAAAGTAGAGAAAATTGTAATCCAAATTTGTTTTTTTAGAGTGAAAATAACCAAGACACTAGATTCCACTATTACACATGAATAAATGATGATAAAAATTCCAAAACTCTAATTATTTTTAAAATCTCTTTTTCTTAATTCACAAATTATCAAGCATATTCTCAAACATTAATTGTATCCCTTAAGCATAGATTATCTAACCAAAGCATAACCTATCTAATTGAATCACAACTAATTAGGAAAAATTATGCAAATAATTAAAATTATGCAAAGCAGTAATTTGAGTGAATTATAAATTGCAAAATTAGAGAAAAGTAAAATAATTACCAATTATTCATGCAACAATAGCTTCCTCCATGCCTTGGTTACGCGAGAATTAGCTCATCATTATCATGGAAATATGCTCAAAATTCATCTTTATTAATGCTCAAAAATGGTTCTCAAATGATGAAATAGGAGAAAAATTGATAAAAACCGGGTTTGTAACGCTTTTGTTCGTTACAAACCGAGCTGTTACAGAGAACGATAAAAATGAAGTGTTGTTGACACTGTCGCAATACGACCCACAAACAGTTGTCGTTGTCACTGTTGAAGAACGACGGTTACCTTGCGTCCAATGTTCTTCGTGTTCTTCACAGCAGCAGAAAATGGAGTTTTCCTGCAACTTGATTTCTCGACTCTCTGGTTCTTCCTAACTGCTCCCCACTCTCTCTATCCCCCAGTGAGACCCCAATCAACCTATTTATATCAATCAACACATAAAAATCTCGCTAATATATCCAAAATATTTTCTTTTACTCGGGATGATATTTACGTGATTCTTCCCCTGTTTATCTCCTCCACGCATCTGTTTGATCTCCACACACTTCCTGCACGCTGAAAATATGTTAAACTCGCTCTAATCTCCACGAAATCTTCCAAAAAATCTTCTCAACACGTGATATTCTCGTTTCTCCCTGTTTTCTTCTTGTGGATTAATCAGCCAAATTCGGTCGTAACAGACACCATAACAGCTTTCTATGGTCATATCACGTCTACCCATTAAGTTTCAGGGATTGAATCTCACTAAATCACGTCCAAAAATCGATCGAAAATTTTACAGAGAATAAGTTTATTTTCCCGCCAAAAATCTTTTTTTGTATTTGAGAAGAACATGTCCTCCCCCTAATCCTGCACGGGTGTCCCTTTAGCACTTGTCTTATGGGGTGCAAATAGTAATTTTTGGGCGTAGATAGTAATTTTTCCGGGGTTCCTCCGACACATTTCTTGGGTGCTTCCGGTGCATTTCTGGGGTGCCTTTAGTACTCTATCCTGGGGTGTAAAACACCACTTTTCGAGCCAATTTCGCCGCAAGAGCTTATTTCTCTAAAAATACCTACAAAGACATAAAATAACAAAATAAATACAAAATCGAACACTAACAATATATACAATTGAGACATATTAGACACAATAATGCGTCTATCAACGATATCCAACAAAAAAAAAACACATAGGATTTTCAGAAGGACTTGATTTCATCTTTGCTATCAATATTGATTCTTCTTAATCGCGATCACATTCTAACTAGATTAGAATCTGGATAAGTTGGTGGCTATTATTGTTGTAATCAATTAAGCAATCACCGGAAATTGGTTGGGAAACTCTATCATCACCATAACGATTTCTGTGAATTCAACATGGTTATTAATTTGTTTTTTAATCTCTCACAGGTTTAGGCTCAACAAATTTGGATTCTGCATGTGTTGATTATGAATTTTCTACACCGTTTTTTGAGGTAACCCTAAGTGTTTTTGAATTACTTTTGTGCTTTTGTATTTACTTTTGTGCTTTTTTTTTTGAATTGACTTCTGTGGTCTTTCTCATAGTAATTAAGTTCTAAGTTCTATCTTTTGGTTTCATTCTAATTGTGTGCGTACTTTCAGTGATGTAATTAAGGATGATGGTGAAAAGAAAAGATCCATGTGAGAGTAGGGTCTATGCATTTGTAACCAACTGATATGAAAGCCTTAAAGGAACCTGATAATTCAAAATTAAAGGTAATACATCTTCTTTCCCTGCAATTTTTTTTTTATGTTTCTCAAGGAGTTCAGCGTTGTCTCAAATGCTGGATTGCGTAATTAAGCACGGGTTACATATATGTAGTCTCTTTCCATAAATTGTATATCATGGACCATTATAATATTTGTTCATGCTCTTGCAGATTTCCTTGCACAGGTATCTTAGAACAAATATTTCTTCGTAAATGAACTGCCATCATGGGTCTTTTATGGCCTTCATATAAATATTTGAACATATTATGGAGTTCAGAAATATCAAGAAACTCCTAAAAAGAAGGTAATGGTTTGATAATTGGGTTACTAACAATGGAGGAAAAACAAAACTTTTTTACACACTCACATTCCCTCCCTACAGTCTATTTAATGTGGGTAATTTAATGACAGTTGCATACGGGTTTGATATATGGGAATCCAGTGGAAGATGCGATTACTGGATTAGCAATACAATGCAGAGGATGGAAGTCGATTTATAGTGAATTGCATTTGCATATGGCTATAGAGAGCTTGCCGTAAGGTACCGTCCCTTCAACATAAGAGATGATCCGAAGGTTTATCTCATATTTTTCTCTCGAAGTACCTTTCACATATGGGATTAGAAGCTTGCGGAAAGGTACCATCACAACCAGGTAATACAGGCTGCAACCGGAACCTAGATTTGGTTCATTTCCATTGGATTGTGATCTAGCTAATGTTTATGTATTATCTGTTGGATGAAATGTGCATGAAAGATATGTATTTTCATTGTTGATACGAGTTTCATTGATTCTTATTATGATATTTGTGTGAATTTGTGTTTGCTAATATTCGGTGTGAATGACTTCCTATTGTCGTGCATGTATAGGGTATCGGTGGAATCATTGTTGTTGAGTTCAATGGGGAGGATGAAACCCGTAGCTGTCCATTGCCACAAATTCTGCGGCCAGATTTCGCGTAAATGCAATAAACGAACTACTCATTCCCATAAAAAAAAAACATGGATACGCCGCTAGGGATCTACAGAACTCCGTCCACTGCATAGATGCATACTGAAACATGGCATAACTTTGATACTCGATCACCAGTCATTTATTTATCTTCCTCATGATTCTGAACATACAGTCCTTCACAGAGTTCTGAACTCAATAACACTGTACTGATATGGATTTTGTTCTCTTTGTTGTTCTGGGTGAAGGTTTGCTATCAACTCTGACCACACAGTCCTATAGTGCAATTGATTTGTACTGTACTAATAGGATTTAATTTGCTGTCTCTGGCATGTGAAGTCTACTAAATTTGTACCATCAATGTACTAATAGGACAAACTAAACCATAATATGCTGATAAGTGACAACCAATAACTTTCTCCTAACATCATATGTGTTAAATTTCCCTATGTTACGTTACAACAACATAACAAGACATATCAAAGCTGCGATGAATTAGTACGTGGTACCCGTGTCAGCAGACATGAGAGAAAAGAGCGTAATCGAGCTAAAATTGAGAGAAGGGAAATTGGGGCGGAGGGATGGACGGACACAAAATATTCCACAACAAGCCCGGTGCGCAGCACGGGTTACTTTCTAGTTTTAGTTTAAATTCACATTTTAAGAAATGCAATAAAACAATTAAACTAACTTCATAGTTTCCACTTATTTCAAGAAATTTGCAAGAATGTCAATTGGGGGTGATATGAAAGCTGAGTAGAATGCATTCCCAATCAAAAAACATATATAACATCATGAGTCAACTAACATAAAATGAGTATATGACATAATTTCGCACAATCAATAATATATATATTCAGCCAACAAGATTACCACTCAAGTATTATTTTCTACATCATCTAAATTATTTGTTTAATCATAAAATTGACAATACCAATATTGTCTCTAATAAATCATTTAATTAAGATTTCAAAACAATACTTCACAATATTAATAATATTTCAATAAATCATCCAATTTCATTTGCTCAATCATGAGTTCACAATACAAATATTATTGACAATAATGTATCTTATTAGATTTGAACACATTTATTAGATTTGAACACATCAATTCACAACACCAATAATGTTTTTATTGATTCATCCATTCAAGTTTCAGCATATGAGTTCACATTGGTTCGTAGACCCACCTCTTATTATCCGATACGGACATCCTTCATCGATGTTCAGGGACATAAGTTACTACATGGGATTTTTACCCATTTAACTCTCGGGGATCATTACACGTTTTACTCTCGGGGATCATTACCCACCGTTAGCATGGAACCATGTTCCCTATAATGGTAACATATTAACTCATTATAAATTTGTGAATCATTTTTACAAACAATACAAGAAACCACGACTTAACAACATATGACAAACAACATGAGTTTCTTTTCAAGCATTAATGCAAACAAGATAATTGTAGACATTTTACACTGTGCATCTCAGGGTGATTACTTTATCCGATCTTCCTAAAATTTTAGGTGAATATACATAACTAAATAAGAATACACATATCCAAATTTCATAGAAACCCAACGATACAAACCAAAGATATTGAATTTGCAAACTCATCATAAAATCTGGGCAAATTCATCACGTTAGAAAAATATTCGTATTAAATTCATGATAATATGAGATTGTTCAAATACAAAGCAAGATGAAATCTAATACATATATCTATAACTGTTGCTAAGATTACAATTCTTATAACAACATTAAGGTTACACAAACCAATCACAAACATAATAAAGTGAATCTATTCAGAAATTTCAGAAATCATCATCTATATTAAGACAAACATTCAACGGTGAATTTACGGTAGATTACTCTCAAATTTCAACTAGAAATACTCAATTATGTTATCTACCAATAACCAAAAGCTGATCATTAATCAAATGCATAGATTTATACAGATAAATTTCAGAACCCTAATGATATAAGATTACATAATATTAAAATCAAGTATAACAAAGAAACACAAAGAGAAAGGGGAATTAACATTATACCTCTCAGTTGCTACAAACTCCTTCTGATTTTCTTTCTTTATTTATTTTCGAAAATTATCTAGCTCCATCTCCTTCTTATTATCTCAAGCCTTTTGGTTTCACTTAACCTTTAAATTCTTCCTCCCAATACTAATACTACTAATAATCAATACTTATTTTTTTCTTTATTTATATTAATTGACTTCTCATTTTCTATTCATTTTATTTACTTATTATAATATATTAGTTGACTATATTTTCACCAATAACTTGTAGCTTTTATAGTTCAAACAACCCACTTAGTCTAAGGCCAAGAAACAACAACCTAAACCACAAGATTAGCTAATTAGGGTATAATGCGACCCAAAATAGTGATATAGGGTATTACATCATCCGTGGAGTATCAACTCCACAACAGGGAATCACTAACCTGGGCCATCCCTTGATACATCAGTATTCACCGTCAACGTCAACAAGCAAGAGCTGCAACTCTTTCTTTCTGCTTGTTTCATGACATGAAACCAAACATCATACTAGTCGAAGGAATTTCATTTATGCTTATTTAACTTATAAGTATGTCTTCTAACAAGTTCCAAACACACAATCTTACCAATTGCTTTTTTCAGGGTACATCGAATACTTGCTACACATAATAGTATAACACCACTCATTCAGTTTAAACAAGAAAATAAACATCTTTCCTTATGAAATTTTCTCGTAGGTCATAGGCAACAATATAACCAGCACATTATCACCATTAGATTTAAGTAATTCCTAAAGACAAGACCATATGACCAGCATTCTTCCATTCACCAACAGTTACACTTACTGTAATTTGAATGACATCATGACTTCACAGTTTGACATAAAATCAATAAAAAATAAAACCTTCTAGCTTCATACCTTTTCACAGCCAAGAAGAAAAAGATGCCATCTACTCTTCTATAGAATCTGAAAAAGCGGGGGTACAACAACCATACCCAATAATTCATTCAACAATCTGTATGGACTAAACTCCAATATAATTTCGAGAGCACCAACTTAAAAGTGAGACTCAATCAAGAAATATATCAAAGAGATTTATCTCTATTTCTAAATACAATCAGCAAATCGAACAAATAGAAATCCGTGAGCCTGATTGATATGATAAATAACTTGGATGGTACCAAAGACCAATGCCCACGTGTCAATCAAGTTATATCCAACAAACAAGGTCGAATTTATCAACTGATTGAACTATGGACAACCCGTGATATTCAATTATATAATCAAATATAATGCAGAAAAGAAATAACACAGACACCATAAATTTTGTTAACGAGGAAACCGAAAATACAGAAAAACCCTAGGACCTTGTCTAGCTTTGAATACCACAATGTAGCCGCTACAGACACTAGCCTACTACAAGTTAACTTTAGACTGGAATGCAGTTGAGCCCTAACCAAGTCTCACACCGATTAAGGTACAGTCGCGTTCCTTACGCCTCTAGAACCACGTTGGATTTTGCGCACTTGATTCTCTTAGCTGATCTCACCCACAACCAAGATTTGCTACGACCCAAAGTCGAAGACTTATAAACAAATCTGTCTCCCATAGATATGTCTATTCTTTATTATTTTTGTTCCGTCTTTTTATAAATCAAGGTGAACAGGAACCAACTAATAATCCGATCTTATACTCCCGAAGAGCATCCTAGAAATATTAGTCACCTCACAATAACCCAACTGATTACATAAAAAGTTATTGTGGTATCACAAGAGTCTGAGACGAAGAACTGTTGTGGTTACTTTTTTTATCTTACCTATCGGAGATAAATCTCAAGTAAATCTTAGAGAAGATAAAACTCAATACGATAGAATAAGTAAGATCAAAATGCACAACTACAGAGAAAATAGTTGGATCTGGCTTCACGAATCCCAAATGAAGTCTTCAAGTTGTTAACCTAATAATGATTTTGGAAAACCTAGGTTAAAGGAGAATCGACTCTAGTTTGCAACTAGGACACAGGAAAGTGCCGGGATTAGCTTTTCCAGTTTCTATAGTTCTCCCTTATATAGTCTTTTAAATCAGGGTTGCTTACAATCAAAGCTAAGATAGCTTAGTAACAAAGCATTTAATATTCACCGTTATATGAAATCCTGATTTAAGATTCAAGCTAAGTCTGCTTAGAAATTAAGCAATTAAGCTCCACCGTTAGATGGTCTTAGCTTGTTACACACAAATGAAATATACTTATATTTATATATGGGTAACCATACCTAAACGTGTATATTGGGTTGGCTCAATAACAGTTAATCGAAGTTAGCCATATGAACATTTTTTTCTTAGCCTTATTCATCTAACACTTCTAGATCAAATATGATGATCAATCAATCATGATAGATAATCAAATGAATCTATCCGTGTTTCAAATAGAGTTGTTCAATTGTTCACTATCTCATAGAAATATTCATGAACAAATTGAAATGAAAGCGGATTGATTCGTAAATGTACAAAGTACTTATACAAGAATCAATTCATAAACATTAAGCCACGGTTTGCAAAGTTAATTTGCATTCCTTAAATCATAAATGTTTTAGTTCATGAGTATGAGAATCATACATAACCAATTTTAGAACTTAACCATTGTGTTCGCAAACTAGGTACGCGAACAACAGCTCTGGACCTTGGCCTAGTCAAGCCGTTCGCAAACCCGGTTCGCAAACAACTGTCCCATACCCAACTCAGGTAAGCATGTTCGCATACTAGGTACGTAAACAATAGTTTCGGACCTTCTCAGGTAAATCCGTTCACATACTAGGTACGCAAACTAGAGTTTTGGACCTGAATCATAACATCCTGGGTATGCATACCGTGTTGTATCTAGACATGGGTAATTGTTCTAAACTCTCATATCAATTATTGAAACATCCTTAGAAGATGACAATGGTAATCTCATACATACCATTATCTTCAAGTAATTTCCAAGTGATCGAATGATAAATACGAAACTTCCCAATCTAACATCAAATGTCTGTCTCACAAATATCGTGTAAGATGTTCAAGGTAATTTTCACATGATCATCTTTTGACTTAATATTTAGTTTCCAACAAATAAATTGTTTCCAACTAAACTCGTCAAGAATATGATGAACATAGCTAAAGCAGAAAGCTTCCAACACGTATTTTGAGAAATAAATAAGCGAGATAAACTCGGCTCGAAATATCAAATGTGTATAATGTAAAAGTCTATATAGCTATATGACTTAATCTCATTAGAAGATAGAATATAATAGACTTTTGAGTGATAGATAAGTTTTAGGCTCCACATACCTTTTTTTGATGAAGTTCCTCAGTACATATTCTTCTTCAATTGGTGAACGCCGTGAAGTCTAAAGCTCAACTACACATTCTATCCTAATCCGAGACATAGCTATAAGTATACTAGAAATAATATATATAGTTTTGATCAACTAAACTTGACAAACAAGCTTGAGATAGCAACGCTTGCGAGTTCGACCGAGCAGTGCTCTAACAGAATCAACTTCAACAGAAGAAATCAGAACTATGAGTTAATCAACACAACTAGGTATATGAATCATACCTCTTGTAACAACAACGTAAACATTTACATCGAGCTTTCAGCTTCTTCTTTCCACCGAAAAAATTAAACACCACAATGGATCAAACTAAACATTCTCCCTAATTTTCAATCCTCTCTTTGAACTCTATCCTAACTCTGATACCGAAAGTAGGAATTGTGTGTATCTGTTTCCAACCTCTACACTCTCTATATGCCAAATCTTCAAAAAAAATTACGGGAGGATGTTGAAGTTTTAACTAAACTCAAACTACATAGTCTGATAAGGGTCTTAGGACCTGGTCGTGGGTTCATGGTGTGCAAGTACTACGCGCACATATTACTATTTATTGAGTAGTTTATTGTAGTGGGTAACTGTTAGTCATAGTCTTTAGGAGCTTAGCAGTCATGGTTATCATGCCGATTAACTAGCAGTTAGTTGTGCCATCGTGCAGCGATTAATGGAGTTTCAGTAGATCAATTCTTGTATATTGCAACCTATATAGAGGCATCCTTTACATTAATGAAAATTGCCAAGTAAGTTTGCACAATGTAATCTCCGTGTGTTCTTTGTTTCCATACTCTTTACTCTCTGTGCCAAATCCTACACGAATTTGCGTTATAGTGACAACTTTTCAATTGTCGTGCACATTTAGGGTCACAATGCAAAATATTGCGTTATGTCGCACACATTTTTAAGAAGGGAATACTTTGGGCGACAAATTTTTGGTGATGGGATATATTTTGGATCATGCAGCAAATTTAAAGCTATAATAACATATTTTACTCCATAAATTATTCTTTTCATCTCACTATGTATCACGCAACTAAAAATATTTGAAAATTTCTAGCATTCGTAGTAAATATGTTATGTTATGTATTCAATCAAAACTAAAAATATTTGAAATTTTCTAGCATTCGTAGTACATATGTTATGTTGGGTATTCAATTAAAAATTAGTCAGTTAAACTACCAAGAGCTGAGAAGATAAATGTGTATAACATTTATGTTAGGTATTGGAGTATTTTTCATCACATTTTTAGCGATTATAATGAAGTAACAATTACAACTTTTTGTTTCATATTCAAATTTAGATATCTTTTTCAATCATTTTAAACAAACCGTTTTTTCAGACGATTTGGAAATGGGTGTACATGGGCCCCACCTCCGAGGAATTATAAGGGGTGCTGGTTTCGTGGTGCCCACTCTTATAAGTGGGTGATTTTTACATCATCCAAAAGGATGGTCTGTTTTATATTTTGATTGTTTTTTTAGAACAATGCTTGTTTCTTGAGAATCTTGACACTCCGATCTCAAATCGTGTTCGACTTCAAATTCATTTGAGTATTATACAACCACACTTACTACTCTGCATACCCAATGTGCGCAGCAAAAAACTTTTGGATGCACAACAAGATTTCCCAAGCTGGGTAGGGCAAAAATATCATAAGATTTCCCAAGCTGGGTAGGGAAAAAATATCATCATGTTTTATTTTTGCCTTCATAGGGAAGCGCCCGAAATAACCACTATTGATGCTCTTGAGGAGCAGGAGCTAGGAATTGAGATTGCCGACAATTGCTAAAAAGTAACGCAATAATTTAAGAGAAAACAGTGGTAAATTAAGCCAAGATTTTAGGTAGGAATCTATTTCCGTGAGAGCCAACAAGTGATAGAAAAATAAAGTTAGGGTGTATAGCGCGATTGGATATCACAAATGGCAGTGTTTTTGCTTTTCCAGAAATAAAAATCAGAGATAGAAATCAGAAACAAAACTATTTTAGTTCACAAAAAATTAACATTTTTCAATCTTTAGAAGTCATTTCGAAATTCCATATTCAAACTGATTTTCTGGCTTTCAACTTGTATGAGTCATAAAACTACTTCATATGCTACCAAGACGAGCTATAAGAGGAAATAACAAAATTTGAAGTCAGACCCACTTATCCTTAGTTGGCTCCTATCCAAAGCCAAAGACACATCCGTTGCACCATCATAACAGCTTCTTGAGACATTAGTCGACATTGGTTGAAATCCAACCAGCAGGATAAACATAACAATAAATTGACGTCCTTCTGATGAAGCTGGACATTAGGTACTGTCTATACTGAAAGAAGGTCCACTGACACCACCCATGCTTCCAAATTTGCAATTAAACTTTCCACATGTTTCCAACCTTGCGTATCAGAAGAAAAAGAATCATCAGAACAAGAAAGAAAGAAAGTGTTAAGATAAGCCGGAAAGGTATCACTTCCACTTTGTCTTTAATTCTATTCTGAAATGTGAGTACCGAGAAGAGAAAGAAAGAGAAGTTCTTAAATGAGGCAACCACATGCATCTCTGCTATCATGAAAGGGAACTATCTTATATTTTATAGCTTGGGAAGGTAATCAAAAAGGGAGGTTTAAGAAGCAACAGTGAAGCAGCAATTATTTAAGCAATTTTTTTTTATTTTTTTTGATCGGTCCTTATTTAAGCAATTCTTTATCCTGAATTGATGGACCATTCCCATTTGTAGATGGTGAGTGTTTGAGTAGTATTTTCATAGACATTGGGAAATAGCTGATCAACACAATTATTTATTGGTGTTATCGTATATTCTGTGTTTTCTGGAATTTTTTAACACTTGCAGGTATTTGGGATCAGAAAATAGAAGTCTTGAGATAAAGCATACATGCATATAAAAACAGCAACTGGGTTAATTCCAGTGGGCGAGAGATCTGATTATGGTTTATGATGATATTGTTTTTCTTACATGGGAGAATATTAGTCGATATCTTGGACTATGGTACGAAACTACAAATCTTCTTAATTCTTGTATAATGAATATCGGAAGTTAAACATTAACCGATAGATCCAGAAGAAAAATTTCAAAATATGTCTTTTCAATGTTTTCATCTGTCATGAGATCTGTACGACGATATCAAATGAAGCCGATGTTATATGGTCCTAAGATAGTACCATGAATGCCATCAGGTCGTACTACTAGGTGCAGAGTGCACTAGAGCCGATTATAAAACTAGTAGAGATTTAAGTTTGATTAGTATAGGCTGCTTTGGAGTTTGGAGTGTGGAGAAGTCAAATATATTCAAGTTTGGATGTGATCAGTACGTAATAATGTCAGGGATGTGTTATTATGACTGACCGCTGAGAGCCATCAAAGTCTGAGTTGTGCAAAGCTGCTTCCTTAACCTATATTAGTCTTTAAGAATCCCTGCTTCACATTTTACTCAACCTGTATTAACGCTACTAAATGTATTTGCTTATTCCCAGCGCCATGACCTTCAAACGCAGTCATGCGGCCTAAATCATAAACTAACTTAAAAGTCCACATTGTGTACATTCGGCATACATGCAGATCATGTATCAGGCTCAGCAGCACTACATAGTGAATCCATCGCTTTGTTGGCAAAGTTTGGTGGGCTTATCAGAATCTTTTGACATGGTCCCAGCAGGATAACAAGCGTGGGTCCCAGTTCTTCCTCTTAACCCTGTGGGACCCACTAGGGTATAGAACACTGAACTCAGAGTCAGTTAGTCAACAAAGATAGGTATTGTAATCTGGTATTAACCTCGATTCAATCCATAAACATTGCAGTCTGAGAGAGCTGCACGGCAGTATATGCACGGTCAAATCCCGTTCTTAAATTTTTTTCCCTGTCAAACCCCTAACGATTAAGTTTTCAACAACTGTAGCTACTAGAAGCAGCCTTACTTTCAAAGGAAGTAATGCTCTCTCTCTCTCTCAGTTTTCCTTAGGAAGAAGGAACCAAAGAAAGCAACAAAACCACCCTCAACTTATCAGAAAGTGCAGAAGCAGGCAGCATGCATAAAACAAATGACTGTCTGTCATGAGCCGAGGCCCGAGGCAGCTGAGCAGCTTCATTCCAAAGCCCTGTGACATTCTAAAATACATAAACTTACTTTGCTTAGTTACATACCCACAAAGAAACCTCCAACCCATTTCTTTGTCTCTTTCTCAGTTCAAGGTGGTATAAATATACCATTTGTGTTATGACCACCGCCCATAGTAACCATTGAGAAAACAAGCTCTACATTTTACAGCTTTAGCATCTCTCTCTGAAGTCCAACTTTGAAACAAGTTTATTTTTTCTATCCACCACCACGCTGAACGAGGTCATCATCATCTTAACTGATCTCTTCAATCCTTTTTTCTAATATGGATGTCACTACAGCAGATCATAAACATCCAATACCTTGTACTACTACTACTACTACTAGTAATAGTAGTGATGGCAGCACTAACACCACCACCACCACCACCAATGACATCATCACCACCACCACCAACAACAACACTAGTTCTATTAATATTAATAGGAAATGCAAAGGTAAAGGAGGCCCAGATAATAACAAGTTTAGATATAGAGGAGTTAGACAAAGGAGTTGGGGTAAATGGGTTGCAGAGATTCGTGAACCTCGTAAACGTACTCGTAAATGGCTTGGTACTTTTGCAACAGCTGAAGATGCTGCTCGTGCTTATGATCGTGCTGCTATAATCTTTTATGGGTCTAGAGCACAATTAAACCTTCAACCTTCTCCATCAGCTGGAAATTCATCAACCTCAAATGGTGGTTCATCTTCTACGTCGTCGTCTTCGTCTTCTTCAACTACAACTCTAAGACCTATTCTTCCTCGACCTGCTGGTTTTGGACTAACGCCTTCATCTTACGTTCCGTCTGCTCTTTACACCAATTATAGCTCAACAACGCTTCATCATTATCCTCATCAACTTGTGCAACAACAATATCGTCAAGATCAACAAAACCATTATCATCAACAACATAATGGTCATCATCAGTTACGTCCTTTAGATATTGATATTCCTACTAGTACTACTAGTACAACAGGTTCCGATGTTAACCCTAATAGTGACAATCAAAGGGGTGATGAAGAGAACACTAACAAAAACGAGATGATTACTTCTCTTGTGGGTTCAGTTGATGCTAACTTATCTCTTTCTCGTCACCACCATCAACACCACCACCACCATCATCATCATCATCACCAACAGCAACAACATCAGCAGCATGATCAAGATGCAGTGGTGCCACCTCCATTTTCACCACCAGCATTCTGGTCTTACACACATATTGATGAAGAACATCAAGATGATGATTATCCAGCAACAACGACTTCTAGTTTTTGGGATGATTCTGATTCATTCTTCTTTGATATCTAGTTAATTTGAAACATATTGGGTTCGGTTGATGTTTGAAGTCTTGCATGTCTGACATTCACTCAGAGGATAGAGCCTTAAGTTTGTGAAAAGAAATGCATGCAAGCACACTCAAGAGGATTATTGATGATGAGTCTCATGGTATTCTTAGATGTCATCATCCAGTTTCATATCTCATGGAATGAACAAAAAAAAAAAAAAAAAGTTCAATTTATGGTATTTAATTAGAGGTTTGTTGAATCATCATCAATTTGAGTAGCCAGCACCAGAGGGGTATAAGAATAGGATTGGGTTTGTGCAGTGAAGTAGCTGCAAGCCTGCAATGTTACCAGTTACCACATGCATTCTGCAACTCTCTACATTAACTGTTTGGATATGTAAATCCAAAGTTGGTAAGTTGTTGTTTTTTTTCCTTATGTGTTTCGATTGTATTTTTCATTTTTTGACAAGGATTACATTCTTGTGTTCATGATCATTTCTACATATATATATAGCAAGAACTACAATAGTATCTATTAGAATGTATTTATAGATTTTTCTGAAGTTTCAATTTTTGCCAATTGATCCTCAATTACGTTGCTAAATTAATTTTGATATATGCTCAGACATCTTTTTGCCAATTGATCCTCAATATTTGGTGTTTTTAATTTTGTACTCACTCATGGGTAAGCTGCAACATTATTGGTAATGCTAGCAATAACAGTTCTCACTTCCCAGTCTTACTTAGTGTTGTCAGTTGTTGTTGTAGCACTATGTTTTTAATGAAACGGGAGGACTGCAGGTAACATCGTAGGGGCCGGTTGCACATGATATCTAGGTACATACATCAGAATAGGTAGTGACTCAAGTGTCTTGTACAGTTCATGAGTTGTTTGAGAACATAAAACATTTCTAAGTTTGGATATAAGGAAGAAGTACAACATAGTCATGTATCGTCAACATGGGACATTCAAGCAATGTTGCGTTAACAGAGAACATAGGACATCAATGCATTGTACACTTAGCAGTACTGTGTAGGTTTGTCCAAGTTGTACATTAACCTTTTGCATCGTTGTACCAAAAGGGGTATACAAAGACCATATTGATGGTAAATTTAAAATGGGGATTTTTGTAGGTGGAAGTTTGTGGAATCATAAATGTATATGGTTCATCCGTTCTACTCACAATCTTTCTTTTATTGTTCTTTCTTTAATCTCTTCTACATTTGGCTTCAAGGTATTCCTTCTTCTATGTTAGGTGATTTGCAGTTGTATGTGCTTCATGTTTTGCTCTACTTGGAGTATTGCAGTATACATATACAAGTCCATCTTCAGTGTAAATCCCTACAGTGTTCGTTAGCCATATTCCCTATGGAGGTAGTTTCAGCAATGATACATTAGGTTCTAGAATACTAGTGCTGTAGTGCACTCGCTTGTCTTTTTTTATCTCAGAAACAGTTGGATCTTACCAATACCCTCACCTATAGCACCTTAATGGAACGGTTAGTTTAGCAGAAAATCACTCACCTATAGCATCTTTAGTGTAAACAACCATGTATGGCGGCACTCTTACACACGTTAGCCTTAAAAAGTCTCCCATTGTGTCTGTTTACAATTTTTCACATATTCATTCATGTACCATAGGAAAAGATGCATAAGGTCTAATGGTTGGATTTTCCGAAGAATGCAAATATTGTTAAATATTATGTTGTTGAGCCACAATAAAATGTTCCCTTGTACCATATCTAAACATACACTAATATGAAGAATATCTACGCGCACCATTCACTAAATGGTTAAGGTGGCCAAAAATATTATGTTCAGAAAGATGCTGAAGTGAAAGATGCATTGCAGAACTCGTTAGGGTGAGCAGCAGAAGAGATCCAAAGCGAGACGCATCTAACATTAACTAAGCTTCCCGTCGGATTAAGGTGTTTTTTTGCCTATAGGGCGTGCTTTCAAGATAACCAATATGCATGTCAAGTGTAGGCTGTGCAGCACTAATTTCAACAGAAATACAATTAACAGAATAAGACAAATAATATTAGCAGAAATAAGTGGCCAAAAGGGCCAATGTTGAGAGATAAGACAGCGGGTCCCACCATAACACCATTTATAATCCCAATGTTGAGAGATATTTCTGGATCATAATCCCAATGTTGAGAGATATTTCTGGACCACACGATCCCTCATCGGGAATTTACTCTGGAGAAAACGTCGATGGGTGTATCACTTCTCCTTGTCAATTGATCAAGTAGCAAATGACCAACTCCAATACCAAGTTATTTCAAGATTTATATGGCCATAAGACCATAAAAGTCTTTGGAAAAGACATGTTCTTAATCTTTTTTGCTTAGCCAAAGTAGTGAGACTTGACTCTTTAACGTTTTCTCAATTTCGTCCACTTCAGGTAACTAGTATTAATCATCCAAAATGTGGACATCAGTAAGGTTCACAACCCTTCCACTAAACATGAAAACAATCATAAGCATAACATATGTAATCAATGAAAATCTTCCGGATCAAAGAAATTTTGAAGGTAATGTTTATCCTTCCTTCCTTGTCTGCTTTAATTTGGAGTCCCTTGCTATGGTCAACTTTCATAAATGAACGTCAAATATGTGGAAACGTGAAGGGTAGTATATTTATAGTACTATGATTGCTAAGTTCATTAGATGTAAATTTGGCTAATACGGACTAAGTGATTGGATGGCCGTATCTTATCAAGAATACAAAACAAAGTTTGACTAAGTTAGACTAGATAAAGAACGGTCGAGATTTGTCTAGGAGGGGATAAATTTACGATCGTAATTTGTTCAACTTAAATAATATAAATATTTTATTAATTAGTGTCTCATAATAAATGATCTATTAATCTTTTTCATTATAAAGTGTTTTATTAATTAGTGTTTCACTAATTGCTAATGATCTACTAATTTTTTTCATTATAAAGTGTTTTATTAATTACTGTTTTAGTGATTGCTCATGACAAAATGATTTATAAACTTTTTAATTATAAATGTTTTTTTAATTAATTTAATAAATATGTACTTCCATTAATAAATAATATTGATAAAAATAAAAATCACAGTACACAATAGTGGCAGTAGTGAGTGGTAGTCAGGTGCGGTAGTGGACGGTGGAAGCTGTTGCAGTTTTTAGAAAGTGGTGGAAGCGGAAACATTAGTGGCCAAGAATTATTCAAGGGGGGAGCCAAGCTCAATTGTAATTATTCTTGGTCTTTCAATCACAACATGGGTTACTAAGTCCATTTTTCGCACGTATCCAACTTGCCAAGAATTTTTGCTCTCCCTTCTTTAAAATTCTGGTTCCGCCCCTGATGGTGGTGGTCGAAGAATTAATGGCGGTGGTGAGTAGTGGCGGACAATATTAGTTTTGTATCATTACAACACGGATAACACTGTATTGTGAAAGATGTGGTTGATATTTTTTAGCACGATTAAGGTACCATATATTTCAGGGATGGTATTAAATCTATTAATAAATAATATTGATAAAAATAAAAATCACAGTACACATTAGTGGTGGTAGTGAGTGGTAGTCAAGGGCGGTGGAAGCGGTGGCAGTTTTTAGAAAGTGGTGGAGGCGAAAACATTAGTGGTGATCAAGGGCGGAGCCAAGCTCAATTATAATTATTCTTGGTCTTCCAATCACAAAATGGGTTACTAAGCACATTTTTCACCCGTATCCAACTTTCCACGAATTTTTGCTCCCCCTTCCTCAAAATCCTGGTTCCGCCCCTGATGGTGGTGGTCGAAGAAGTAGTGGCGGTGGTGAGTAGTGGTGGACAATATTAGTTTTGTGTCATTACAACACGGATAACACTGTATTGTGAAAGATGTGGTTGATTTTTTGTAGCACAATTGATAAAGGAAGGTACCATATATTTCAGAGATGATATCAAATCATATAGGACAAAATGTTCATGATCGTTGGATCACCAAAATGGTACCCCTGCTATCTTTAGTACATGGTCGTATAAATCATGGTTTTTAATGTTAAAATATAATTCATTGCAATACAAAGAGAATATACGACCTAATTTTGTTCAATTTAAATATCATACATGTCATTTGTGATCGAAAACTAGGACTACGCTCAACAACCTACAGGGGTGGGCGGCAGTGGTAGTGGAATTGGCAGAGTCGAAAATTAACATCGAGGGGGCTACTCTTTTTTTTTAAAGAAACGTGTAAACTTTGGTGGATTAAACCCTAAATGTATATGGGCTAAGTACTATTTATATGATAAAATTTAAGATTTTTATGTATTTATTAGAATTTTAAGGGGGGCTAGAGCCAGGTTAGTCGACGATTGGCTCCGCCGCTAGGTGGTGGTGGAGAAAGAAATGATATCATGTTGTTTTGTGGTGGCAATGCGTATTGATGAGTAACAATAGACTATGTTAAGTCCGTAACTCTGGTAGACGTGTAACCTTATATATAAAGTATAAAACGTGGTTGATCGTTTTAATGTTAAAATAAACTCGATTAAAACACATGACAATTGAAAAAAAAATCTAGAATCAATTGTCGTGGTAGTTAATATCTGCAGACAACCAACGATAATCAAAACCAGAGCATATGAAATTACTAATTATCGAGTAGATACCGTTACGACACGGGTTATATTCTAGTCAATATATAATGGATCGAGACATGTGATTGGTTTTGCCTTGCGGTAATTATTATTTTTAACCATAGAGTATGGTCTAACTGTAAATTATAACGAAGAATCAGTAATGCTGCAGATCAAATTTCTTTTTAATAATAAGTATCAAAAGAGAGAACCAAATTTGCAAATCACTACACTAGACAAGACTATTTACCTAAGATTTCACTATATTTATATACGGGGTTGAAAACCCTTACTCCGCCACCGCATATGATGAAAACTCTGAATATACTTTTCCAAAACTTTATGTATGGAATAAACATGCTTCCGGTATTTTCGAGCTAATAATGAATGTAGATTGAATTTTACAGATTTTGGATTAAATGACAATTGTATCGAATCGTATAATTGCATTGGTGTGTTTCATCGTGTAAAAGATTACGTTGCAAGAATAATTTGATAAATAATGATTCGAGGATGGGAATAAGAATAGGATATGCATTATCTTTTTTTCCTCAGCAAACGTAAGTAATATATTAAGAAAGCTTACGTGAAGTAAGTGTTTTACAACACCCCAAGAACAGAGAGGGCTGTTACAAAATCCCCACATCACCACACTCCCTCAACATCAAACAAAGAAAGAGGTACAGACTCCCCCTGCAAAGACTGGCGGATCCCAAAAAACCCAAACTAACAAATCCTACTAATTAACAAAAAAACTGACCCCAATTCGATAAATTTTTTACAAGGGAGATGCCCTTCATAGATTCATCGTTTCTGCACCAAAAATAAGCTTGGGATTTAATTTGTTTAATCACCTGATTCACATCGAAGTTGATGTGTTCGAAAACTAGTTTGTTTCTTTGATCCCAAATCGTCCAAGTGATGGCTGCCGGAAGTAACTGCCATAGCTTTTATCCAGCTGCAGAAAGAATTTCGCGTCTCCAACCCTTGATAATTTGATCAATGCAGTTTGGCATGACCCATTGAATGTTAAAATACGACAAGAAATGACCCCAAATACCAGAAGAGGTAGGACAGTGGAAAAGTAGATGAGTGGCAGATTCACCTGTTTTGCGACAAAGAAGACAACCGTTGACGATTAGCATACCTTTCTTACGAAGTGTATCCATTGTGGCTATCTTCTTATGGTATACCTGCCAAAGGAAGAACCCAATTTTATGCGGCCACGCCCTTGACCACACACTTAGGTTTTTAATTTCCAATTCATAGTCTTTATTAAACCAAGAGTATGCTGATTTTACGGTGAATATGCCTGACTTGTCTATCGATCAAGAAATCGAGTCTTCGCTTGTATCAGGCACAATTTCTTCAATGATTGAAAGTAAGGACGAGACTTCCGTAATCTGATTATGAGATAGTCTTCTATCATGGCCGAGATTCAAGGCACCTCCATTTGAAATGGTTGTTGCGCATTTCATCACTGTCCAGTTTTTTGCTGAAGTAATGGCGTATATTGAAGGGTATCTCGAACAAAATGGTTGCTCGCCAACCCACATGTCTTCCAAAAACCTGATAGTACTTCCATTCCCCACTTTCAGTTTTGCACAGAGATTGAAAGAGTTTAAAAGAGAATATATACCTTTCCAGATTCCGCAGTTGTTTGGTGTCTTAGGTTTCTTCGTTTCTCTGTCGAAGTTTGTTGAATTATGTTTTAAGACAATCGCAGTTCGCCACATTGCAGTTTTCTCTTTGTTGAAACGCCACCACCATTTGGAAACTAAGGCTCTGTTCATGCTCTTCAAAGATTTCAGACCAAGCCTCCCATTTTTTAGAGGAGTATGACAGATTTTCCAATTCACATAATGAATCCCTTTCTTAGATTCTGAGGAGTCCCATAAGAAGTCACGAATAACCTTTTCAATTGCTTTTATGACCTTTGGAGGAGCAATAAAGAGAGAGAGCATGTAAATAGGAATACTTGATAAAACACTCTTCGCTAGAGTTAACTTACCAGCTTTAGTAAGAGAAGATCTCTTCCACGAACAAAGTCCCCTTTGCATCTCTCAATTATAAATAGGATATGCATTATCAGTAAATATAAACTAGTGATATATTGATCATGGACTGCAGCTAATTTGGCTCTATTTTAATGCACTCAACTCTTAATCTTTTGCGCCTAATAAATCAAATTTTGTAATTCAAAGATTCCATCTTTAAAGATATCTGTTGATTTTCATGCATCAATCAAATTATGCATTTAAAGCAAACAAAATCCAAAATAAGCTTTTAAAGCCAGTTATGTGAGCTGATCAATAAAGACCTGATTATATACTTCATTTTGCTCTACAACTAATTAAAAACCTCTAAACAAACGATTACGCAAGTGATTAAGTGGCTAATATCCTTTTCGACTTTATTAAGAATAATCGTTAGTGGCAGTTAATCACACTTTCATGTATAAGAATATCGCTTTTGAAGCGAAATTAAGGAGAGCAGGGGAGGACCACAGCAGCATTCGACCAGGTGAACTAATTGATTCATACATAAATTCTTTATGACTAAACAAATAACCCGACAATGCCAGAAGGTTTATCACTAATTTATGCTTATAATCTTGTAGATAACCTAATTAATTCACGACTAATCATTTTTGGTGTGTGTTTTCCACAGAGAGGAAAATGCTAATCATTTATGAAAGATTAATAATTAGTTAACCATCTTAATCTCGGTACCTTAATTAGTGTACGTGGAACTCTGTGGTGCGTTGATTACTCATTTAGTCTTTACTGATTGTTTGTTCCATCAAATCTGAGTACTAAATGAGTAGTGGAAAAGGAATAAATAATCTGTTAATGCTTATGATTATTTTAATTCTTCCACACAAATGTGAATTATTTTAATCCTCTCATACAAAAAGAATAAATAAACACAATAGCTAAACTGAATGTTATTGACCAAATGAAAGAAACTTTCGGATACAAGAATTTATTCTCACCAAATCGTCATTAAAAAAAGTTTGGCTTTGATTATTATGTTTCTAGAAGTGCCATTAGTGGAATGATTTTGAGTTATTAATCATGACTTAATGGTTAATCACCCAATTAAGGTATATGATGTGTCGATGTCCAATACGAACTGTCGAGCTTTACCATTAGTGCATTTTTAATTAGATATTTTAATTACTATTAGTGGTCCATTTAGCTTTTGGGATTATAATAATTAAGTTCTTCCCACCATTGTCATGGACCATGGTGTAAGCAGTGGTGCATTAGCAGCAGCATGGCGTGAGCCTCAGCTAATATACCCACTATAACCAACTTGTACTGCAAAATTTTATACTCCCTCTGTCCCATTTTAGATGAAGGGGAAGGGTTTTTTACAAGTCCCAAATTACATGAAGGTTTTCATATTTCTCCCTATACCTTCCTTATTTGTCCATACTTTGGAATTATATATAAACATAATGTATAATATAAGTTCAATTTCCCAAATAAAATTTCTAAATAATCTACTAGATTTCAAATCCACACTCAAATCTAGGAATTAAAAACTAAAAATTTAAGTATTTTAGAAAATATTAATGAGGATAGATTTGAAAAATATATAATCTATTTTTTTTTTCTTAATATGTGTGAAAACACCTTCCCCTTCATCTAAAATGGGATGGTGTTTTCAAGAAAACACAAAGCTTAATCTAACCCTTTATTCGTTAATTCTAATTAATTTTCAAGTACCACATATAATAATTAAAGGTCCACAATATCTTATCTTATTAATCAAATCAAAGTTATTATAATTAATTATAGTTGTGGTCGATGATGACACTTATCATTTCCTCATCTTATATAAATACCCTTAATTTCTCCACAATCTTATTCATAATCAAATTAGCTAAATTAAGGTTAACTCAAAAAGCACTGATATTCATCCATAACCACTCTTCATTTAAGCAACTGTAGTTAGTATGGGATCAACTGATTTAATGAACGGAATTTCACCGGTGCAATTGACGATAAATGATAAGGTTTATGTAACAGTAAGGAACTACGACAGGGAAATCGATAAGTCTCGTGTAGAAGATCTCGAGCGGAGGTGCGAAGTTGGGTCTGCCGATAGCATGTTTCATCTCTTCACAGACACCATGGGAGACCCCATCTGTAGGATTAAGAACAGCCCACTCTACAAAATGCTGGTACGTATACGTAGTTTTGAGTCGGTAATTATTTTTTGCATACGTTCAGAAATTTTGTGTAGAGTTGTTAAATTTTGCTCGTTTTAGGTGGCAGAGTTGGATGATGAGCTTGTTGGTGTTATTCAAGGATCTATAAAGACTGTAACAGTGAGTAGCTGCAACCAAATTATTGTAGGCTACATATTGGGTCTTAGAGTGTCACCTATTCATAGACGAAAAGGCATTGCCTTGAGTCTCGTTCGAAGCGTAGAAGAATGGTTCATCACCAATCACGTTGATTTCGCGTACATGGCCACCGAGAAAAACAACGAAGCCTCAGTGAAGCTCTTCATGGACAAACTTGGGTTTGTTGAATTCAGAAATCTATCGATATTAGTCAATCCAGTTCGCCACTGCGTCATAAACTTACCAACCAGTGTTGAAATCATGAAGCTGAAAGTAGCACAGGCGGAGCTTCTGTACCGGAGATTCGTTGGGTCAACTGACTTCTTGCCTCACGACATTGATGCAATCCTTAAGAACAAACTCAGTTTAGGTACATGGATAGCTTTTCCTAGAGGTGAATCATGGTGTGATCATCACCTGGAGACTAATGGGCTCAACGGGTCCGGATTAAATGCAGCGGACAAGCCTGGCACGAATTGGGCGATGCTTAGTGTATGGAACTGTGGTGATCTTTTCAAGTTGAGAGTTGGAAGAGCACCCATGTCATGCCATATATATGCGAAAAGCTCGAGAGTTATCGACCGATTCTTCCCATTCTTGAATGTACCATCTGTACCTGATGTCTTCAATCCGTTCGGGTTCTACTTCATGTACGGTCTGCGTTGCGAGGGGCCGAATTCTGGTCCACTTATGCGTACTTTGTGCCAATATGTACACAACATGGCTGTTAAAGATGATTCATGCAAGGTTATAGTTACCGAAGTTGGAGAATCGGACAGTACGTTGAGACTTCATATCCCAAACTCGAAACTATTATCAAGACCTGATCAAGATTTATGGTGCATAAAACCCTTGAAAACTGATCAACATATTCTTGATCAAGAAAAACATACGGCTTTGTTCGACTTGACAGGAATCAAACCTGCAACGTCTTCGTTTTTCGTCGATCCAAGAGAAGTATGAAAAACATGTATAGTTGTACACCATTATTATAAGATCGCCAAGAACACCTGATCATGTACTTGACATTATTATTACCACATTCATCGTTTTCTTAATGCCGGCCCGTAAGTACGTACACACACTCATAATCTTTTCTTTAATAGTCAGACAATGTGGAAGCTCGACACTTTGTTAGGTATTTATTAGAAGACAGTTTTCTAAGGTTCATTAAGTTTTGAAGTCTTGATCAAGAAATTTGGAGAGACGTCGACTTCGAGTTCATCGTTCCACCAAACTAGTAGTACCAATGTATCCATTCCATTTCTGTAACTGTTACTTTGTATTTACACACAGTAGTTTTGTTTTTGTGGTATTAGTAAATGGTGATAAGTCTAAGTTTAGATAAACAATCATAAGTTTGGTAAATATTCTTACTATGCTAAAACAAGGAATTGAAGCAAACTATATATTGAAAACGTATACATATTTCACCTTTTTCTTTCGTTTTCTCTAATCATAATGCATGTGTAATTCTATCTACAAATGAACGATGATTACGAAGATAAAGACGACGACAAAATCTAGTGATCCTTATTGGTTAGATGGCGACGACGACGTGATGGGAATAGGACATGATTGTATGAATAGCTAGATAACCACAGTTCTGTTTGCAAGCTAAGGACCCAATAAGTTTTTCTTTTTGAGATTGATTTATTTGACGTCTTATAAATCTATAAGAAATGCAAACTCAGATATTTACAGACCAAGGTTGTTTGGACAACAAGGAAATTCCAAAACCGAAAATATTCTCAAGATATGCAATAAGTACCTGATTTCGGTTTTCCTATTTCCAACTAATATCCAACATGTAATTCCGAAATTTCTCACAAGAAAATATCTAATATTATTTTATCTCTTAACTAATTTAACTTTCCAAGAGTTAGGTTTTGATTTGCTGGAAAATCAAAAGCATAAAATCAAAAACTCTTAATTAAAAGATTCTCAATATTTCGGATTTAGATCACCTTGAGTATCAAAGAAAATCTTTGGACAATAAAAGATAAGATTTGTATTCATGTCCAAATTATGTTGATATCTATAACATTCCTAATTAGCAAACCATAATTCCAAACTCACATAGAACCGTAACGTAATATGTGAATATGAAGGATCGGTTTTGCTCTTGGGACCGGTTCTATCATGACTCCTAACATAGGTTAAGATCGGTTCTACCAAGTCTCCAAATATAGGTAGGGATCGGTTCTACCATGACTCCCAGCAATAGCTAGGATCGGTTCTACCGAGATTCCCAATATATGTAAGGATCGGTTCAACCATGACTCCCAACAATAGCTAGGATTGGTTCTACCATGTATCCCAAAATAGGTAAGGATCGGTTCTACCAAGGTTCTCAACACAAGTCAAGATCGGTTCTACCACATATCCTAAGCTAGGTAAAGATCGTCTCTACCATAGTTCTCAACATAAGTCAAGATCGGTTCTATCAAAGTTATTACCCATGTTTCGAATTGGCCATCCAATAGATTCTTCAATGAAAACCGGACCAAAATTCCTATTGATTTCCTTTCGATTACGAAACAAGTTTCGTATACGTATTTCCTTTAAACATATATATGTAATCAAACATAGTTTCCTAGGATGAAATGACACTTATATCCAATACACAATCAAGTAACGAGTTACATAGATTATGTTGATGTCACATTACGAAGTTCAAACGATAAATGTGGTACTTCGTAATAAAATATTTATCCTTGACACTTTGATCATACTAAAATGATCAAGTCTAATACTAGAGTATTAAATATAACCTCACATGTTACTTTTCAATCTTAAACGACTTGAAAGCAACGATAGGAATGGAAACAAGTCAAGTCAATATCACAATACCTCAAGTGAAAGGATTATGTCTTCGTTGTAGTCAATACGTCTTCACGTCTTCAGAATAATATTTGTATGTCTCAACATTCCCAAACTTTCTAGTCTAACCTAAACGAAGTTGTTCTCTAGTACATTTAATCAAGCAACTCTAATTGAGTTTTGATACTAAAATATAACAACCAAACTTGACATACCAACGCTTGGTGGGTTCAACCGAGCAATGCTCTAACAATCTCCCCGTTTGTCAATTTTAGTGATAAAACTCTAATACATATGGAGATAAACGAAATAAAAAATAACTCATTCTTCATACGTTTGATTCCAATTTCAACAACACAATATCCTACACATATTCAAAAAATAAATGCCGTTGTTGACATTTGAATAACAAAAGCTTTACTGAAAACGCGGGGGTACCAAAATAACCACCAACTTTTTCTTAGGCAATCTGTATGGACAAATTTAACAAAATTCCGAGAGTTTAACTTAATGAATCTCAATCAATGAATAGTATCTAGAGTTATATCTCTTTCTCTCACAATCAGAAAGTTTACCAAGGCTAGTCCGTGAACCTGATTTACATGAGAGTACTTGGATGATTTCAAAGATAAATTTCCTAAGTAATCAATCAAGTCGTATCCAATAAACAAGGTCGATGTATCTACTGTGATTGATTTACGTACAACATGTGATATTTCAATTATAAAGATAAACAATATAATGCGAAAAAGAAATAACACAGACACCAGAAATTTTGTTAACGAGGAAACCGCAAATGCAGAAAACCCCAAGACTTAGTGCAGATTGAATACCAAACTATATTAAGTCGCTACAGACACTATCATACTACCAATTAACTTCAGACTGGAATGTAGTTGAGACCGAATTAAACCCTCATAAAAATTCATTTACAGTCGCGTTCCTTGCGCCTCTTGAATCCCAGCAGGTCTCCGCGCAATTGATTCTCTTAGATGACGTCACACCAACTAAGTGTTGCTTCAACTCAATTGAAGACTTTAAACCAATCTGCCTCCCACAGATAAGCCTATATATGTGATTTCCTTTTTGATCAAAGATTAAGGTGATGGAAATCGATAGCAATAGACAAAGTCTGACAAACCTCAAAATACGGACTTGTGCAACCCGAAGTGCATCCTAGATTATTATTCACCTCACAAGTATAAAACTTGTGGAATCAACAAAGTTTGAGATGAATAGAGAACTTTGACGATTACTATCTATCTTGATCAAGTGAGCAGCTCAACAATCGATCAAGATCCGGATACTCGAGCTATCAGATAAACAATAGCTGGACCTGGCTTCACGAATCCCTAAGAAGTCTTTTTAGTCGCTAAACAATATAAGGGTTTTAGGAAGAGGACGACTATGGTTTTACAACTAGGACACACCAAAAAAGTAGTGTCGGGATTCAAAGATCCTGTTGTTTGAGGTTCAAATCCAGGATGGCCAAGCTGTGCCAGGGAAAAGAATAGAAGAAGCATCTGACTCCTTCATGCATTGAGGGGTTATTTCTTGGTTTCATCCAGTCATTAATAACTTGATTATTTTTAGTGACCGTAGTAGCTGCATGAATCAAAGCGGATACTGGAGTGGGACCCTTTTATAAACTTTCAAAGCATAAGTTGCTTTAGGTTTAAGCTAAGATAGCTTTGGAACCAAGCAAAAAATATCCACCTTTAGATGAATATTTGAATATGATTAACATAACAAGATATACACTCTGGTTAGGATGAACCGTAACCGAACCGTGTGCAAAAGACCACGCTCATGAATGGTTAGTCGAAGCTAGCCAACTGAACTATAAGCTTGAGCATTTTGATAAAACCTTAAGACTTTAACTTGAGTCACAATTATATGATCAAATATGTCTACAGTGCCTTTAGAGATTATTCAAATGCTAATTATCTCGGAGAAATAATTTTATGTGCATATGAATTTAATCGACATGGTAAGTAGATGTACACGATACAAATACTCAACCTGTCCGTAAATAGTTAAGTCAAAGTACGTGTACCGGTATGTATACCTTATAACATGACCGATTTCCTGAGTTCACAGAACTTTTACGGTACGTGTAATGGTATGGATACCTTAAGACAATAACCAGTTCCGGAGTTCACAGAACTTTTATGGTACGTGTACCGATATGGATACCAAACCGGTTCCGGGACCAACAGTTCTTTTATAGTACGCGTACTGGTTTGAATATTGATCCAGGTTTACGAGTTCACATACTTTTTAAGGTGTACATACTCATATGCGTACCAAAAATATGTTTGTCGACATATAGCTACTCCGTTACATGTACTACGACTTCAGACTTGTAACAGTTTTCCCAGTTTATAAAAATGATATGTATATTATCTTGTATCCGAAAATAAACGTCCGCTCGTTTAAAGACTTTTGTGGGATCAATAAGCTCTACAAGTATCGTTGGTGGGAAACTAGATAATTGCATTGTTATTTTAGTTTTCGATTATTGATTTGATTGACTCACGGTTGTTGAAACTTTGATTGCACCTACTTTGATTATTCTTGAGAGCCTTCTTTTCTGACATAAGCTCACTCAAACTAAATCAAAGTATTGAAGGGATCTTCAAAACTATTTTTATAGCTGAAGAAAACTTGTGATCGTCCATTGTTAACAGACTCCGTTTTGTGCGTGATCGATCATAAGTGGATTCAAGTTTGTGGTGTGAAGGTACAATTGAAGGCAATTAAAGATTTGAAGACACAAAGATTTTTCTGATTAGTTTTCGTATTTCGTGATACTTGTGCACACATCTTGATCGGATGGGATCTGACTAAGATCTGATTTATCTTTGATAAATTTGATTAAATAGTCGTATACATCGTCAACTATCATTTGGTGGCATTCTTCAGTATCCGAATCTGATAGTTGTGAATCTAGATCTGTTTATTTCGGATGTGGATTGATCTTACCCGACAAAGGAGTTTACTTGTTTAAATGGAAGATCCTTTGTCACAAGCTCAACATATCTTTTCTAAAAATATTATTGGAGTAGTTACTAAATAGATTTGTTTCTTTACTGTTTGGAAGACGATCAAAAGGAGTTGAATGCTTAAGACTTTACACCGGTAAAATAACTTAAGATAGTTATTTTTGTCTTGGGATTCACGTGCGTTGGCCAGACGGTTGTAGGCGCATGGATACTGATGGAACTAAGTAATTAGGGGTGGATTAATTAGTTGGTCTCAACTACACGAAGTTGGATTTGTTCTTTGTATAGCGGTTTAATTATGAGAGTATTCAAAACTGGACTAGGTCCCGGGGGTTTTCTGCATTTGCGGTTTCCTCGTTAACAAAATATTGTTGTGTGATTTACTTGTACATTCTACAATTATAATTGTTTTATTATAATTAAAATTAAAATACACTAGTACATTAATCCAAGACACTTGATTATGATCTTATAATATATCGGTTTTATACCGTAACTATTATCAAGTGTATACCTTGTTGTTGTATTGTCACGACTTTGTCCATAGAAGATCACACTTGGTATCAGACTTATAGGTTGAAATGATAAGATTGTGGTGTACTTGGGTACCCATGTCATTTCACCAGTTGAGATTGAATACGAGTTATCATATGAAAAAATATCGTCATATGGTGTTGCATCAGTAGTGTGTGTTTGGCTTAATGAGAACAACAACATTCGGTAATGTAAGAATCAAACCATATGGAATTGATATTGTTTTAGTTGGTGTCACACTAAGTATATGTGATTCTAGTAGTTGATGTTGCATGAGTAATTCTTAGAGGTGCACAAACATCGGCAATAGTTTCAGGTGGTGTAGAATTTTTTATAGTAATATGTATAATCCAAAGCTAGTGGATGATGTTGCAAAGCAGGTTTTGCAGGTAGAAGAATAAACAGTCAAATAAAAAACAAGAATGGACTGACCTTGAAATTATAACCATACTAATAAAAAAATATTAGGAGACTCAGAGGCTAGAGTTGTTGCAGCAGTAGTTGTAGCAACAAGGAAGGATGGTTATCTACACCAAACCATCAACAACGGGCACCATGTTGATACAAATAACCATAAGCAATAATTTTACCAACATCAATACATAAGAATTATTAGAAGAATAAATGGTAGTTGATATAGGAAGAGACAAATAAATAGGCTGAACTAAACACTCTCTCAACAAGTACTAGTTGATATAGGAAGAGACAAATGAATAGGCTGAACTGAACACTCTCTCAGCAAGTACTAATTTCACATATAACTAATTTATCTTCTCTATGCAATACTCAATATAAAATTAGTAACAATCTTCCTTCAAACACCCACCATCAAGCACCATTGAATATTTCCATTTATTACACTCATAAATTCAGTCACAACTTGATATTATTCCCCTGCAAGGTATAATATGAAGCACATGGGCCATATATGAAAAATTGCAGGAGATATGGAGCTTGCGACAAACTAAGCTAACAAACTGAAGACACTACGTTGATAGTATACATGAACACCATTAGCAAATATCAAACTGAAATCCGGACAAGATAAGGCACAATGAATAATGCTGCATAGGAAAGATTAAGCACCAAAGCATTCTTTCAACATGTAACCACTTATCCAACAAATCTGAGCTGAATCAAGGTGCATTATGTAAGAACTTCAACTGATTTCTATCAAACCATAGCTGAAGCAAATTATTAAGTACTTATGAAAGTACCCATTATTATTCACCAACATGAAAGAGAAATACAAAAAAAGAAAAGGGATAAAGGATACATGTTGCATATATAATTATGTGCAGACTCAACAAAGAAAATTCCAATATTTAATTTAGTAGAAATACCAATTCCAATCTAAAATCCAAACTGATCATCTTCACCATTAGATACAAAAGACATTCAACACCGCAGTGAGGACTAACTTGGAGTAAAAATTGAGAATGAAAGTATGAAAAAGAGCAGTTAAGCACTAAATTTGTGCAGCAACATTTCCACCAACAAACTCTCAACCTTCTACTGATCAAGAAGAGATTTACCTTCACTATACAAACTTTAAGTTTTCATCTAACTAACACATTGTAGTAGACTCAAACACGCTCAAACTCTATAGCATCAAGATTCAAGAACATCAAATCTTGATAAATAAATTAGATACAAAACAAACTAATTATAATGAAAAAACTTCAGTTGAAGATGAAATTGAATCTTGTTGAGGTAATGAAACATTAACCGGAAATATAACATCAAATCTAAAGTAATCAAATATTAAATGCGAGATTACCAGCTTTGACCTAGTTTTTCATATGAAGATGAAAAAGCAAATTCTATATCTGAAAATTATGGTTAATTCAATTTGAAGACATAGCAGTGAAGTATCAAGATCCAAATCAAACTCCACACCGAAAATCCACTAATAACAAAGCTTCAAACGAATTCTATGAATCTTCAATAAACCTCCACTATCAACAGGAATCATACCTGATGTTATTAGAAATGCAGAAAAAAAAATCTAAAGTCATTGAGAATTCATCTTTTAAGAGAAAACCCGCACAAATCACAACATTGAAGTTTATCCTTGAATTGCACATCCTCAGAAAAATTTGTTGAAGAACAACGACTTTGAAGACGAAATTAAAGACTGATGAAGAATTAGTGGACAGGGTCGATAGAATTTCAATTCTCAACTTTGATTCCATGATAGACTTTTGATGTCTACATTTTTACTGAACGATTTGTATTATAATATAACTATTTTTTGCAATATTTTTCCAATGTCTCTCCTAAAAACTTTGCAAAGAGAGAACCAGCCGCATGAGCTTTCTTCTGCTCAGATCGGCTCTTCGGAGCTGATCTGAGCAGATTTTTCCATCTCTTCTTCATCTTCATCCTCTTTCCTACTCGTCCTTTGTTTACTCATCTTTTAATTTTCAGTTTGGATTTGTTTCAAATCTTAGCTAATAGATCTTGTTTCTAAGTTTTTGTTATCATTAACCTGTTCTTCTTTTTAGGTATCGATCTCAAGGTTTTCTGATAGGTTTGTCTTCTGGTGTTGTAATCACGTTTGATGAAGATGACCAAGATGAATGCAGGAACAATATCAAACAGATCTTCAACATTAGTAACAAAGGCTTCACCTAAGACACCCGCAATAAGGATTTCTCCAAAGACTCCAGCAATAACAGTTCTAAAGATACCAAAAAACTATAGGGACAAACTATCGATGAAGATGAAGATTCAGACTGGGCCTAACCGATTCCGACCCAAGATAATTGTTTATGATTATCTTTGTTACCTTAGATTTTTATTTTTGTGGAAAAAACCTTGAGAAATGGTTGGATCCATGAATTCTAACATCTTTAGTAATACTAGAGTTGATTTGTGATTTGAGTGTCCAACTTTTAACCCATACCAAACCATTTAAACTAGTCATGTTGTCGTTACCTTTAGATCTCTGGAATCACCAAGGCATGGTTAGATCTCTTCATCAAATCAAAGTTTGTAGCTATTTTGTTGTGTATTCTTGTGGTGATTGTTGTTTGTTTGATCCACTCATGCTGTTGGAATTTGTAATTCGAATTATCAAAGTTTGTAGCTTTTTTGTTATGTATTCTTGTGGTGATTATTGTTTGTTTGATCCACTCATGCTGCTGGAATTTGTAATTCGAATTGTAAACCGAGTCAATCCCGCAACGAGCTATGTAATCGACCCTGATTTTATATCGGGTTGTTAGGGAAACTCCTATGGAGTAAAATAAATCCATATCCTTATGATAATCCACTTTTTATGGATAAAAATGCCATTATGGGAAGAATTTAGGTCCATATCTTTCTGAAGTCCAGATGGTACTCCACTGATGTACGGAGTAGGCTGTGGCTTTATCAAACTGGTCATTGGATGACCGGATGAGTATTCCAATTTTTTTTTTAAAAAAATGACCGTTGAACGGTCGGATTTTTGGCTATAAAAACCTATCTCTTTGCTTTGTTCTACACATTCTTCTCCCAATCCATTCTAGCCATTCTTCTACCAATGTATTTCAAATGATAGCTCCAAATTATATTTTAGAAGAAGATCTAGCACTTGTTACAGCATATATCAATTTTGGAGGTGATAGTGTCGTTGGAGTTCAACAAAAAAAAGGAAAACTATGGGGGGAAATCATACCTTATTTCAATGAAAAAACGAAAAATCCATATAATCGTAATCAACATAGCTTGGAGAATCAATTATTGGTTATAAAGAAAGAAATGTTTCTCTCATTGGCAAGGTTTACCAAAAGAAAGGTAGCGGTTGGTCACCCGAAGACTTGATAAGACTCCTGTTGGTCAATTAAGTTTTTTAGTGTAATTTCAAGTCAATTTTAAGTACCAATTGCTCATATTTTGTAGGAATTGAAGAGTTTTTATTTTGTGTTATTGAATTTTAACCCCGCAAATTTCAATTGTAGACTCCAATGCACGGATCGAATACACAAGAATCTATCGTAAAGAATTTCCACATGAAGAAATTTACAAACTCTTCAAATATGTAAAGGGTTATGACTATACAAAATACACTGATGAGGATGAAGAAGACATTCCCATTGCACCTCTTCCGACCGTTGAACTTGATAGAAAAAATGAAGAAAGGGAAGAAGAAGAACAAGAACTAGATGAAGAAGATGAAGTGGAAGCCGGTGATGAAGTAAGGGTATCTATCCATCCTCCCTATAAACCAACACCAAATGTTGAAATTGAAAAAGATCACCCAAAGAAGAGAACAATAGGCATTAAACACAATAAAGCACTTAAGAAGGCTAAATACACCGGAGAGAATTCGTCGTCCTCAACCGATTCAATATTCTCCCAAAGCTCCGAAAAATCATCTCATATCTCAAAGAAAAAGATGCAACAAAGTCCATTGCTACTCTAGAAGAGAATGATATGATTGATCGTCGTCTTAAATCCGAAGAAGCAAGACGTGAGCAAGAGTTGATGACAATGGACATGTCCAAGTTGAGTTCCATTCAAAGGGCATGGGTTGAAAAGCAACAAAAAGAGATACTAAATAAGCGCTAGGCTCAAAAGTTTGATGTGAATTTGTTTATGAGTACTAATTTCTCTGTTTTATGTTGCACTTCCCTTTTATTCCTGAATACAATGGTATTATGTTTCATTGGTATCATTTGTTGTCAGTTGCTATGTTACCAGCTTGTATCGAAATCCCTGAGAGTGGGTAGGAGTAAGACAACCAACAAATGAAATTAGAATACAAGCAATGCCATTTTTCTGTATCTTCTGTAACTAACCATATGGAGGAGGAACTGAAGAACTAAATTAACAGATGCCACAAATTATATAATTGAATTACAAGATTAAAACCCAACAATATCCAACTAAACTTATGGATGTATATATACTTCAGAAATGAATTCAACTACTCGAATAGAGCATAAGACAACATAATCCCAGACTGAATGCATACAAAGCGAAAATTTCTACTACAAGTGCTAAGAGCAATAAAAATTGCAGTTTCCAGAATTCAGTTTGCCACCTCTGCCCCGTGCCTCGCCCAAATATGTGCACATAAGTCTTTGCGAAGTGCCTCATGCATTGGTATGTTAATCAATTCATGGTAGTTGACAGTTCTTGGTTCATGACTGCGATTAATTCGCATTTCTCCCTCTCCCGGTGTTTTCCAAGCACCATGACGATGTTCATCTTCAATTATCATGTTGTGAAGAATAATGCAAGTCTTCACTATGTACTTAAGGTCATCTTCATCCCAATACCTTACCGGTCCTGCCACAATGTGGAATTTTGCTTGCAGAATCCCAAATGCCTGCTCAACATCCTTTCCTTTTCCCATTTGGTGACCGTTGAATAATGTTTGTTGTTGTGTATGCGGCTGTTTGTAAGACTGAACAGTAGTTGACAATCTCTGGTAATTTCGTCGGCTAAATAGTAACCCATATCATATCTATGACCATTTATACGAACATCAACTTTTGGAGCAGCCTATGATAAGATATTGTCATGCATCGAGTACATTGAGATCATTACACGAACCAGGCATACAAAAAAAAAAAGCTGCATGCCAAAACCGTCCGTCGTAAGATGCAACTGCCTCTAATACAATGGAGGGCCATGGCTTATATCCTTTGTATTGTCCAGCCCAACTAATATAATTAAGGTTTTCCAAAAATAAATAAAAATGTAACCACTCATTTACACTCAGTACACCTCACACACATACACTCATTCACACACGTATACGTGCTATTAACTATGCTAACCCTTCCGGTCTCAGATTATCCAGTTAAAAGTCTTCTTTCTCAGATTTCCAAATCTCCGCTAAAACCCCTCTTTCTTGAATAATCAACGAGAAAATCATTTTTTCTCTTAAAATCTCCATGCTTCTCAGTTTATTAATGGTTAACAATTTCATAAACCTTCAATATCTAAACCCTTTATTTCTTCTTCTTCTTCTTCAATCAACAAACAACCAATTACAGCAATAACAGCTACTCAACAAATTGACAAACCCTTATCTTTTTCTTCTTCTTCTTCTTCTTCTTCAATAACAGCTACTCAGCAATAACAACAAATTACAGCAATAACAGCTACTCAGCAATAACAGCTACTCAACCATCATCAGTCTCAGAAAAAAACCTTGCGTTCCCAATCATGGTAAAACCCTATACTCTATTTTTGTTCTGTGTAATCAAAATGAGTTTTCTTTTGATTTTCGTATAAAGTTTTAAAATTTATTGAATGTAGGGTTGCATTTGAGATTCTGGTGTTAAATTGATTTATTAACTAAGGGTTTAGGGATTTTGGGCCAAATTTTCCACAATATTCGTGAGAACTTAGTTTAGTGAACATTATTGACCTGTATTGACACTTAGAGAATCCGTGGCTGTATTTGTCTGTGGAAGGAAATTTTAGGTTCATATGAGACACTATTTTTCATGGGGGCAATGCTCTATGTTTCTAGTTATAAATTAGAGCTTTTGTGTTGCTTTACTGGCAGTGTAAAACATCGAAGTCGTCCTGGCATCAGCAACTAAGTAGCTTGAACATACACCACTTTTTGTTCTGTTCTTAAATTATGAAAATGTAAAATTTTGATTCAAGTGAAACCATTTGTATTTAGCTATGTATTATGATAGATCAGAAGCTGGAGTTTCTGCAGCGCTTCAGGTAGTGAATCGAAATCTGGGCAAATTGTAGAAGTAGGTGGTAAAGAGATTCACATATGTGGTCCTACTAGAAGAGAAAGCATTCTCACCTTGTTGTTCAAAGAAACCTCGAATACGAATCTGATTGATTTTACGGTCCCGGCTGCGGTTAATGGTAATATCTTCTTGGAAATTCCATGTGGTGGTATTTTGTTAGACATTGTTAGATTATGGTTAAGGAGAAAATTCAGTTTCCTTCTCTGTTTCAGTGGGGAGTTTTAAGCTTGGGTGTGACGGTGAAGCTCACTACTATCGTAGTAATGCCCGTTCTTTGAAGATTTGGTTGTTGTTATCTTCGTCGAAGCAATGCCATTATTAAGTGTTTACCAATTTGAAGTAGAAATTGCTACTCATGCTTCGGTACGTGGACAAATCAATCACTCTCAAGGCAAGTGATGGATTAAATGGGATGAAATTAGGAGGGGAAGTCTTAAGTGTCGTTCAAGCTACTCCTGATGCATCTATTGTTGGGGTAATAATCGCCACTTTTTTCGTTCTTGTAAAAGAAAGTCTCAAGTATGGTACATCTTCTTTATTCTATTGTCTCTTTGGTATAATAATCAGGGCATTGAAGAGCCTCCACATTTTGCAATTCCTGAGCACGCAAAGCCGCAGTTCTCGAAGGCCACAAAAGTTCTCAAGCTACACAATGTGGTAATATTTTTAGAGTGAATTATTGTGTTATCATATGCTAGCTCAACCTGCTTTTCTAACAACAAGATTACATACACATGTAGTTGAATGAGCACAAATAAACCCTTGATAAATATATGCTTGTCTAAAGTTGTTATCGTCAAAGTCTATACCCCAGCAGAGGGATGTCCATGGTAGAGGATGAGTTATAGTTTGTGTGTTAAATAGTCTGCTTATGAAACATGGGCCGGAAAGTAGAGAAAGCGGTACCTACTATAATCACCTGAATTTATAGACAGATTTCAATGGGAGATGGACAAATATCCCTAGCAATACATCATATTACCATCATCACTTCTTATCGAGGACTCTTGAGGAATCAAGTTGCATACAGCATGTGCTGCCAGTTTTGGTTAAATTTTTGCGGAGTCCTCTTTGATTCAATTGACTACTAAACCCTTTTGTTAGGAAACGTTGGTGAGTGTCTACAACGTCAACATAACGTACAAGTCTGAATAGCTAAGGAAAAAAAGTTGGTGAAAGCTATCTTTCAGATAGGTGTTATAAGACTTCAAACTGTATGTCCTGTGTAAATATTGGATGTGTCCATACATTATGTTTAACCTTGAGAGGAATAATGTTAGGGTGTCCCTTCGGACGCTAATAAAGTCTAACCTTACATATAGTGTTTCTTATAAGGTCTGTTTAGACAGGGACCAAGAAAGAAGGTTCTTGCCATTGTACCTTGTGTCAGACGATATCCGCCAATGTTATTGCCATCTCTTCAACAAATATAAGCAGGAGCATCCATCCTATTCCTGTTTCCTGCGCTGCAACCTGATTGCTAGTGCTGATGCAGCATGCTCATTTAGGAAGAACTGGAAGCAGAAGAGATGACTGTTGAGTTTTTTACTTGCACACTTGTCCGTGCCAAAATTTTGTAGTAGGTGTTGAGTTTTGGTCCTATTTTATCCTATTGGGACACTCTTAATTAGACTTTTCACACTGAAATCAAAACTGAGATGAATTTTATTTCAGAGACACTAGAGTAGTCGATTTCTTTGCTCGGTTTTGAATTCTATTTTACACAATGCGAACCATGATCATCCTAAAATTCAAGAAAATTTCAAGGTTGGGGCTATGTTGTATTAGGCGCTAGTCGAGGCGAGGCGCCAAGCCCTTCGCCTCGCCTAGGGCGCCCAGATTTTGTTTTTCTCTCTTTTTCTTTTTTTGTTTGCTCTTAGTGTTTCTCCTTGGGGCATTTCATTGTAAGTCTCCCCTTGGGCGACTCGTGCGCCTAGCTCGCCTTTGATAACATAGGGTTCCGGCAGTAAAAGTATCAAGAAAATCAAATCACTTTGATATACTAATGAAAGTGATTAAGCTAACACAATAAAAACGTACAAGTTCATATCAGGTACATAGTAGAGATCTCCAAACTCGTTATTCAAATTCACCACAAACATATCTTACAAATAAAGTACAGCATGGGAATTAAGAGCAGTTCCTATAAACTCAACAAACTTGTAGTTTGTTCATTTCGCTCCCACTATGGACTCAACAAATATGAAAAACGGATGGAAAAACCAACAAAATTGTTGGTTTGTTGAGTGAGGCAGAAGATCTTACGCGCGCTTGATGGAAAAGCGGGCGTTGAACCAAAAACACGCGGACCACCATCACACGTCCGCGGCTCTTCTACTCCATCCAAATACAATTCCTGATTACTTTACTACCTTTTTTATCTTATTTTATCACACTTTATCCTATTTTATCTCACCAAATATAATATTTTATATTTGGACGACCGAAGGGAGTCCCTATATGTGACGACTTAGTGCATATTTGTCCGTCACGAAATCTGTACATAAAAAAAAAAAAACAAAAAAAAACCCCTGGAATTGCAGAATGAGATTGCCGCAATTCATCAAATTGATCATGGATATTGATCAAACACCTTCAAATGAACCACTCACCTATTTAAAGTTATTCCAAATAATCATTACATTGATCATAGTCGATCGATTTCAGTTCATCTTCATCAAAAAAAAAAAAAAATCAGTTTCAGTCATATTCACAGAACAAAAAAAAATTCTACCTTAATTTCATTCACAAATAATAATATGGGTCTCCATTTTAGTGATTCATTCTTTTGGTTCAGCCTACTTCGACAAACCTTATGGTTGAACAACTTGTTTCTTCCAACAGAAAAAGAGCAACACTGTATATGATTCAGACTTATCGCGATTTAGAAAATGACGGGTACTGGATATAGTTTTTGCACCCGACCCGGTTATCAGCACGAACAGACTTATATAACAATTCTGTACAATTAATTTTGTTCCAAAATTTACAGAATTCTTCCTCCTTCCGAATTTCAGTGATACAAGTGATAGGTGTCTTAAACACCTCAATATTTATCTATTGTTTATGCTTTCTTTGCGAGTTTTCATGTAAATTATGTATCTTATGTTTGATTTTGAGTTTTTAGGTGCTTTGGAGTCACATGGCGAAAAAGAAGAGAAATAGGAGCTAAATGTTTTACTTGGAGTCATCCGGCGTTCATGGAGGCGAAGATAGCAAGCACACAAGTCCTAAATCACTAAAGGGATGCCATTTCTAGTGGTTTTTATCTAAAACAGCGGGTGCCTAAGTCCTGGTGCCTTATAACCTACTAGTCTAGGTCTAGTTCAGATTCAGAATAACAAAAATTGTCTCAGACACAAGTCGGCTAGCCCACTGCTGCTGCCAAGAGCTCTTCTCGCCGACAAGATCAGGTTCACGATTGGAGTTCAAGAAGGAGGAATTGATGATGGATGCTACTGATAACAATGGGTTCGTGGTTGTGTAGGAATGATGAGTACTCGAGATTTGGTGAATTGCTGTTGAAATTGAATCTATGGTTTGATGTTAAACAGGGAATTATGAAGTTGGGTTTGCTTGAGAATCGAATTTACAACAGAAGAAAGAAGATTAAAGATGGGTTTCGTTTGAAATTATTATACAACCAAGATCGAAACAGATTAATGAATCGAGAAGATTGTTGGTGATGGAACTGAAGGCACTGATGGTGCACAAGAAGGGATGAAATTGGGTTTGTAGTGATTTAGGTTGTATGGGCGAAATATCACACAAGGCAAATATACAACTTCGCTCTAGCAAAAACAACCTTAAGCACGAAGACATAACAATTACCAGAAAACATCGAGAAGAGTAATCACACAGCAATAAGAAAATAGTGCGAACGAATAATTACGGGATAATAATAACGCAATTACTAACTCCATCAGAAGAAGCGCGAATAACCAAGTAATCGTGCGACAGACAGAGACAGCTTCCAAAAGCCTGGCGTGCAAGACAAACTGAAACAGAATCAGTTAATTATGATCTTGCACGTGAATCATGATTGTCTCCTATAGATAAATTTGCCTATATAAGGACTCAGAAATGAGAGAGAAAAAGAGAGATCAATTAAGAGAGATAAGCTAAGATAGTTATCAGAAAAGAAAGAAACAAGCTCCATCTTAGAATTTAGCTTGCATCTTTATATTTCTCCATTGTTGTATACAAATCTTAGCTTGAATCTACTGTAAGAGAAACATGTATTCATTATAAGAGTTGAGAAAGATCATATAAGTGTCAAAATGGTGAATAATATCATTAATGTTTAGTTTGATCAATATGACTTAGACTTTGTGTTATTATCATTACAAGGGTTTAGTTGTGGGATTTTCCACAATTACATTTTGGCGCTAGAAACAAGGATTTATCCTCACCTGATCATCAGTAGCTCAGAATCATCATTCCTCAAAGTTTCTTTATTGTCTTCATCCCTTTTATTATTTTTATCCTCTATGAAATTTTGATAGACACATCACCGTCTCTTCACCTTATTTGGAAAGTCTTCTTCAAGAATTCTGTATCTCCCAAAATTTCAAAGGCACTCTGATAAAACCCCTTCAAAATATCTTCTCTGTCACTAAGATTAGCCGGATCTCTCCACAAAACTTCCTACCAATGAAATGGTAATAACTGTATCACAAAGTGAATATCCAATAGAAAAGCAAAGAAAAGGCGCTGACAGGAGAAGAGGAAAAGAGATGGCAGAAGAAGTGTCTGAAACAGAAGATACACGATGATGTACAAAGTGAGGTAGGGCGAGTAATAAGGAAAATTCAGCACGAGCTATTATTACAGATGATGAAAGGAAAGGAAAATAACCCAACCACAAGAACCAGGATGAAAAAACAACCATCACCAAGCGAGAACATGAGAAGAAACTCGCACAATGGAAAGAAGAAGAAAAGATGCTGACTGCAGAACGAGTAGATCTCGCATATAAGCATGGGCGACTAATGATAGAGAACCATAACCTGAAGAGGAAAGTGCGAGAATAAGAATTGGGGATAAAATACGGGGAAAGTTACAGAAGATCTCGCAGAGAAAGAGATATTGAAAGAGAAGAGAGGGCGACGCGGATAGATAAACAAATGTGGGATGAGGTGCGCCAATATGAGGAAAGAAGAAATAGAAGAAACTCGAGAAAAAGAAGAACACTGCGAAATAATCACCAAGGTGAGCAATGGAGAAATACAACTCTGCGCGAAAACAAACACCAAGCGCAGATAAGAAGAAACACAGGGCATCAACAATGCAACTCTATCATATCAACCACAAAGGACGTTGAAGAATTTCATGGCAAAGTACTAAGCTGGGTCCACAAGAGCGACTTCAACGACCAAGAAATACATCCTAAAGAGAAGAGCTTACCCCTAGAAGATTGGCAAAGGCGACCGATCGGGTTTAGCGCCGAAGACGCCCCGGGAAGTGGAGAGCCGCACACAGAAAGTCTAATCACAACTATGATGATAGAACCAGATCGCAGGGGTGTAAAAAGCGCGAAAAAAGATGATACCAACCTGGGCGATGGAAAAAATATTAGTAGATAGCGGGTGAAAAAGCGGGGATCTAACAACCACACCCAATATTTCGTTTAGGCAATCTGTATGGACTAACTCCAATATAATTCTTAGAGCACCAACTAATAAAGCGAGCTCAATCAATAAATATATCCAAGAGTTCTATCTCAGTTTCTTAATGTAATCAGCAAATCAAACAGATAGAAATCCGTGAGCCTGATTATTATAAGAAACAACTTGAACGGTACCAAAGACCAATGTTCAAGTGCCAATCAATTTATATCAACAACCAAAGGTTGGATTATCTAATTGATTGAACTTACGCACAACCTGTGATATTTCAATTATATAAAGAAATATAATGCAGTAAAGAAATAACACAGACACCAGAAATTTTGTTAACGAGGAAACTGCAAATGCAGAAAACCCCCGGACCTAGTCTAGATTTGAACACCATACTGTATTAAGCCGCTACAGACACTAGCCTACTACAAGTTAACTTCAGACTGGAATATAGTTGAGCCCTAACCAATCTCACACTGATCAAGGTACAGTCGCGTTCCTTACGCCTCTGAATCCCAGCAGGACTTTTCTCACTTGATTTCCTTAGCTGATCTCACCCACAACTAAGAGTTACTACGACCCAAAGTCGAAGACTTGATAAACCAATCTGTCTCACATAGAAAAGTCTATTGAATAGATAAATCTTTCTCCCACATAAATACCTAAGAGTTTTTGTTCCGTCTTTTGATAAATTAAGGTGAACATGAACCAATTGATACACTGGACTTATATTCCCAAAGAACAGCCTAGTAATATCAATCACCTCACAATAATCTTAATCGTATGGTAGCGAAACAAGATATTGTGGAATCACAAACGATGAGACGAAGATGTTTGTGACTACTTTTTATCTTGCCTATCGGAGAATAAATCACGAGAAAATCTTACAGAAGATAATACTCAATCACGATATAAATAGCAACATCAGAACACACAACTACAAAGAAATAGTTGGGTATGGCTTCAATTTCCCAATGAAGTCTTTAAGTCGTTAACCTACAGGGTTTTGGAGAAAACCTAAGGTTAAATGAGAATCGACTCTAGTCTAAACTAGTATCACACAGGAGGTGTGGGGATTAGGTTGCTAGAGTTCTCCTTTATATAGTCTTCAAATCAGGGTTTGCAATCAATGTTACCTTGGTAACAAAGCTTTCAATATTCACCGTTAGATGAAAACCTGATTAGACTCAAGATAATATCTTTCAACCATTAGATCGAACTTAGCTTGTTACGCACAAATGAAAAGTGACTTCATTTAGATATGAGTAACCGTACCTAAATGTGTGCACCTTGTTGGCTTAACAATAGTTAACCGAAGTTAGCCATATGAACACTTTCATATCCACCTTATTCATCTTAACTATACGACTTTTGTCTCAAATAGGAGATAGACTAGATAGACTTTTGAGTGATAGATGAGTTCAAGTCTCCACATACCTTTTGTTTATGAAGTTCCACAAGCTCCCCTTAGTAGTTCTTTGTCTTTAATCGATGAACGCGGTGAAGTCTAATGCTCAACTACACTTTCTATCCTAATCCGAGACTTAGCTATAAGTACACTAGAAATCAAGACTTATATATAGTTTTTGCAACTAAACTTGACAACAAGCTTGAGATAGCAACGCTTGCGAGTTCGACCGAGAAGTGCTCTAACAATCTCCCCCTTTGTCAATTTTAGTGACAAAACTATCAATACATATGGATTAAAAAATAAATAAGCTTTGTAGCTTCTCATCCAAATGCTTGATTTCCTTGGATCTTCAACATTACTCGAAATCTTCGTCACTTCCAAGTACTCCAGTGATTATGAACGTGTTCAACTCAACATCATAGTTGTTGAAGATCCGTAGTTATAACAATGAGAAAACAATAGCCCTCAATCATTGTTATACAGTGTAATAGTATTATTAGACAGCACCAAAGTCCAATTGCATCACAACTTTGACAACAATACTATGGTGATATGTATCACTCCCCCTTAGTTAATACTTCATCTCATATGAAAACCACTCCCCCTTACATAATGATCCGTAAACCATATGTATTTGTAGTGTGAACTACACATTAATTCTCCCCCTTTTTGTCAATATAAATTGGCAAAGGTACGAAAACTAGTAGGATCATAATGAAAGTCTCATAGAGATACTTCATGACTAAAAGAGAACATATCAACTTTGTTTCGATGATTTCACATAGTCGAAACTTAGTGTATTCATCAAGGAGTTTAAATATACAAGAAAACTCCTACTATATTCCACAACCGCACTCCCCACAAAGATTGGCAATTAAGCACAAGTTCAATTAAGAACTCTCCCCCATAAAATGTCATTCCCGAAAGAAAAACAAGAGCGACCTTATTTTTGCAAGAAAATAAGGATTTCTTTGGACATTAACAAATTACATGAAACATGAATTTGTATCCAGAAAACTCAATTAAATTAACCACAAGAGAACCCATGATTAATTTAACCGGAAATTCTCAACATAAGAAAACTTACGGAGCCGCACAGTACTTTCACATAGAAGTGGATCAGGGAAAGATCATTATTGCGGAATATTCAAAGATTCATTCGTTAATATTTGCATAAAGACATATAATAGACTTAATCTTTGCAATCAAAAGTTCATCCTATCTTCCATCAATATTTGCATAAAGACATATAATAGACTTAACTTTTGACATATATGGGACAATCATAGTTCACGGACGTAAACACACATATCCCATAACATTATATTTGCAATATATGAAACCAATAAAGATTAATACTGCAAAAATCATCTTCCAAAAACTACAAATTTGCTTATAAGATAAGTACTCCAAGAATCCAAGTGCCCAAGTCCAAGAGAAGTGGAACAAGTGCAATGAAACGGAGCAAAAAACTCAAAAACAAGAGTCGGGACAAATACCAATCTTAACTCATCCAAATTAAGGAATTCTCATCTCCATTTTGAATAGAATTCAAAGAGGAAGAGAATGCAAAAAGAATGAGGTCATTCTGAGTTCGGACGAAGAAGTTACGGCCAAAACAAGTTTACCGAATATCGACGTCTACGGGCCAGTATGCATACCGGTTTGCAAAAGAATTTTCGTCACCTGGAGCAGTATGCAAACGGGTTTGCGAACTAAAATCCAGGGATTTTGATTTTAAATGATTGTAAGCATACCTGGTATGTATACCATGATGTCCAAACATCCCGAACTACTATTTTCAAACCTAAACATTTAAGAACCTTAAACACAGATCAAGTTAGGTAGAAATGAACGATAAGCAAGGTACATGGATCATTATAAGTACTCTAAGCAAATAAATAAAAACACAAATCTTGCTCAAGTTTATAGACATACCTTTTTATAGGAATCCAATCGAATTTTACGTCCTTACCAAAGATTCAAAATGATACCTGACACAATATGTGTGCCCCAATTCTCATGCTTCCCTCGCCGTATACATAGCAGGCATTCCTTGGTGAGGATGCACTTACAACACAATCAAGTTGTGTTGAGGTGAACAAGGTCTTGCTCACCACAAGTGACTGAAACAAAATTTTCTGCAACTCTGGATTTTTCACCATCTATAGTTTTTGGCTTATTCTGTTTCACTTTTGGATTATCATGAAAGAGATCGCTTTTAGAACCTTTCACATCCAAATACATATTTCCAAAGAACTTTTTAAGTTCCAACATCATGGATATTGCCTTCTCCATAGTCATGGAATTTTCTGGGAGATCATTCCTTTTCACACTCAAAACATCATTAACTTTCTTTGGTATCCACTTCTGAGTGAGTTTAGGAACAACTGAAACCCTCTTCCCATTACTGTCTTCTAGAATTCTCTGAATAGAATTGGATTGACTATTCTTTTGTAAGTTAGCCTTTCTCCAATTGGGAGCATCGGATCTTGTCTTCGTCTTTACGAAGTTATCCTTTTGATAACCATTACGATTGTGAAAAGGATTCGTATGGCGTTTATAGGAAAATCTAGGTTTATCACAGCACTGATTCCTTTGCCTAAAGGTTGGACAGTTACAACCTGTAACGTTAAGGGGATTAGTCTTAACATATGATCTTGGTTTCACAACTTCTTGTGATGCCTAAACAAGAACATCATGAAGTTTCTCATTCCTTATACGGAAATGACATCTCCTTTCCAGGTGACCTTTATTTCCGAAATAGTGGAATACATAAGGAACGTTCTTACCTCGATCAGTATGTGATGACTTTGGAGGTAGATATTGATACGTATTGATCTCTGTACCTTGGTGACTATTATTATAGAGGTGGAATTCAGAATAATAATAGACGAAAACTAGAAAACATAACACACTATAAACCAAATTTGAAGAAATTATCTTCTCTAGATTATGAATAAGAAAGCTATTACAATTCTCTCTTTGTTACGTTCACAATCTCTCTAGGTAAATAACCTTAAACTATTTGCTAAGCTTGCTTTTATAATAATTAATTGTCGCACAAACTTCCCTCTAGGTATGTGTGTTAAACCTCCTTTTCTAGTTGTCAAACTACACTCTCTAGATGTCTTAGCTATGAGCTAAACATCTCTATTTATAACTTTAACAATTTCCCAAACCTTCTAGGAATCTATTTCCTTATCTAGGAATAATTCCTTTTCTAGGTGTATTTCCCTTTCTAGGAATATTACCTTGTCTAGGAAGTGTGCCGTATTTCCTTATCTCGGCACACTTCCTTACTTTGGTTTGGTTTCCCAAACCTGCTAGGAATTTAATTTCCTTCTATGGGAATACTGCCTTAAATCAGTAATCCCTCCTAAATTACAATTCTATCCTCAATCCATCTTGAGGATCACTAGTTCCCGGAGAGAAAAAGATACACATGTATCATGCGCCCCCCCCTCAAGAACTTGAACTCCTGTGAAAGTTAGATTTGGAGGTTAGGGAACCCGAGAGTTCCTTTCTCCCTGCTGAACCATCTCTCCTTCCTGGAAACTTGACTTCGACTTCCAATTAGAAAAGATTCCTTATCTTCTTATCTTGTCTTAGTCTCTCTTCGCTCCGTAATGCAATCCTCTTCGAGTGGTTCTTCTCTATCAAACCACAAGTCTTCCACATGCGGAAAGATTATCTTATCATCTCCTTCATTATCTAGTAATGGTGGTTCAAACATCTTCAACCTTCCTAGGTCGTATTCTTGTTGTTTGGTTAGGGTTTCCAAACAAACTCTGCTCGGCTTCTCATCAAGATAACGAATAAGGAGAATGAACTTTGTACTAGCATTCACCAACCATTTTGCCTGAGTGGCTGTAATCAAGCTCGCTCCCTCAAGAGGAGAGTCTATAGCTCGTATTGCAAAAGCTTTCCCATATTTGGTAAAGGTATACTTCTGGTCTCTCCTATGTAAAACCGCATCTCAATCCCACAAGTAAGGACTACCAAGTACAACCTGACAAACATCTAATGGAACCACATCGCATGTAACCTCATTAATGTATGACTCATCAAAATCAAACTTAAACGTACACTGCTCTGCAACCTGTAGCCCACCTTCCTTTTGAAGCCACCCTAAAGGATAGGGTTTCGGATGTTTGAAAGTTTTCAAACCCAACTTTTGTACCAAAAATGTGAATATAAATTCTTCTGACTTCCCGGGTCAATAACAACATCTATAAGTGTTGTCTTAACTTGCATCTTAACTGTGAAGGTTATCTTTTAAAGATCCTTCTTTTTCTCCTGCCATAAGAGAGAGCTTTGAGTTTGGTTCCGTTAGTCCTTGGACTTTTATTGGAGCTTGTGCGACTAGTGCTGCCTTCTTGGCTTCTTTATTCTGCAATCTTTTTTTTTAGATTAGGATACTTCATCCAACACTTGTCGACAACCTGTCCTGTTTGTTTTCAATAAGTGTAAGTCAAACCTTCTTTGTCTTTAGACTTCCTATCCTCTTTGCTCCTTTCATCTCCTTTAGCGATAAAACCTCCAGACTTCCCCTTGGTGTTTCCCTCAACATCAGATTTCTTAAGCCTGCCTTCAATGGCATTATCTTTTATGCTTGCTTCGGAGATATTATCCACCGAAAACATCTCCAACTCCTTCCGTATATACTCATGGAACCCGGAAATATACTTCATATAGATAGCATGATCTTCCAAGTATAAATCCAAAACCATAGCTTGATTCTGAAATTATGAAGTATATTTTTGCATGGTTTGGTTGTAGGACTGCTTCAAGTTATACCATTTGAACCATTTCTCTTCAAGGTAGCCAACCGGATAAAATTGTTTTTTCACAACTTCCTTGAATCCCTTCCACGACAATGCTCCATTACTTAGGTATTGTCTTTGATAAGCTTTCCACCATATTAGAGCATGCTTTGAAAGCTTCAATGCCGCAAAATATATCTCCTCCTTCGAACCATATTCAAAGAAAGAAAAGTACTTCTCTATACGCTCTATCCAATCATCCAATTTCTCTACATCGACATTTCCATCATAAAGTGGAATATCAACATGAAAAACAATTTTTAGATTCTTACCATGATTCATAAACTTACCATGAGGTTTTGTTGCTTTTGTGTATTTAGAAATCTCTTCTTCTTCTTCTTCTTCCTCTTCGTATTCTTCTTTTTCCTCCTCATCCTCTTCTTCCGAACCCCAAGATGGAGATTTCGTCTTTTTCGTAAGTTTTAGATTTGGTGTATTGGAACGAATACAAGCAACCAACTCGTCCAGGGTAGTTTGAATCGTCTTCATCTCATTTTCCAACATAACCACCTTCTCGTCGATAGTTTTTGGTTCATCAGTCTTAGACTCATCGTCAGATTTTGTCATCCTTGGTTTTCTAGTTCTTTTAACGTATTCTTGCTTTTCGAGTAAATCACCAAGATGTTTGTAAATAGATCTAGTGAAGATATTAAACCACTGGAATCTTCCCTAAAAGAAACGAACCTTTCTCTGATACCAACTTGATACGTATTGATCTCTGTACCTTGGTGACTATTATTATAGAGGCGGAATTCAGAATAATAATAGACGAAAACTAGAAAACGGAACACACTAGAAACCATATTTGAAGAAATTATCTTCTCTATATTATGAACAACAAAACTATTAAAATTCTGTTTTTTTTACGTTCACAATCTCTCTAGGTAAATAACCTTAAACTATTTGCTAAGCTTGCTTTTACAATAATTAATTGTCTCACAAACTTCTCTATAGGTATGTGTGTTAAACCTTATTTTCTAGGTGTCAAACCACACACTCTAGATGTCTTAGATATGAGCTAAACATCTCTATTTATAGCTTTAACAGTTTCCCAAACCTTCTAGGAATCTATTTCCTTATCTAGGAATAATTCCTTTTCTAGGTGTATTTCCCTTTTAAGGAATATTACCTTGTCTAGGAAGTATTTCCTTATCTCGGCACACTTCCTTACTTTGGTTTGGTTCCCAAACCTGCTAGGAATTTAATTTCCTTCTATAGGAATACTGCATTAAATCAGTAATCCCTCCTAAATTAAAATTCTATCCTCAATCTATCTTGAGGATCACTAGTTCCCGGAGAGAGAAAGATACACATGTATCAGATATACTTTGCTCTTTCGAGCCTTAACTTCAGGTGAAGGTATTTCACTTTTTCCATCAGTGGAAACCTTTTGTTGAGAAGAATCACTAGCCTTGACAAATTTTACCTCTTTGTTAATACTTGGAGCATCTATTACCTTATAGCCAAATCCTCGTGTATCACGATGATTTTTACTTGCTCCTAGCATTGTGGTTAATTTGCTTGAACTAGTATTGAAAATTTTCAAGTCATCTTCCAACATCTTGATTTTATCAAGAGCAGTAGTTAAATCAGCCTCAAGGGGTTTTTCTCGAGCGACATAAGCGCTTTCTCTATCATCAAAACTTGTTTGCTGAGAGTTAATCCTTGCTTCAGTTTTTGCAAGTTTCTCTTCCAACAAAAAGTACTTTTGAAAAATATTATCACATTCAAGTGACTTCATACCTAGGTTTTCCTCAGAATCCTTGAGGATCTATGATAGACGCATTTATGTGTCTATTTTCATCTCTTTTATGTATAGTGTTAGTACCCATTTCTGTACTAATTTTGGTATTTTACCCCCTTGTAGGTGTTTTTGGAAAAATGGGCTCTTGCGGGAAAATTGGCTCGAAAAGTTGTTAAAGGCTCCTGGGAGGACATTTGCTATTCGGACTCTCACTTTGGATAAGGGGTAACCCATTTTCAGGCAGCTGCTAAGCACAGACCGAGACTGGATAGGGGGAGGACAAATTTCTTCACGTTTTCAAATATTCAAAAATGGCGGGAATTCGTTTTTTCTCACAGACGATTTTTGGGATGAATTTTTGATCGATTTTTAGGGAGATTAAAGGGCTGAATTTGATTGGGTTTGTTCCTATGGACCTAACAGGCAAGGTAAGGGTGTTGGAATGGATCCAAAGTGGCTAGAACTCGAATTGGAAGCGAAAACTTTCCAAAAATATCATGGTTTATTTTGGGCAAGTTTCTTGGTTTATTCTTGGAAACTTACGTGTAGAAGTGGAAGGAAACTCTTCTTAAAGACTTGTTTCTATCAAGGGAGGAGTTTGGAGAGCTTTTATTGATCGAATGCACGTGAAACAGAAAAAAAAAGAAAAGGAAATATCGAAACTTGCTGTGGAGGAAAAAACCAAGTTTATTCTCGAATTTTCTTTGCTCTACTATGTATAAAAGGGTTGGTTAGGGTCCTAGGAAGGGAAGGAAGAAGTTAGGGGAAGTTTAGAGCCTTAGAGAAGCTAAAAAAACCATTGGAAGAAATCACGTTCTGCTGGTGCAAACTGTGCCGGAGAAGACGAAGAACACAGAACAGCGGAAAAAGAAAGTTGCAGAGGCAGACTTATTTTCAGTGACAACGAATTACGGTCGCATCATCCAGCAGTCACCAAAGCTCTTCAGCAACGATTCCGTCCGCTGTATTAGACTTTCAGCGACTCCAGTATACCCTTTTCTCTCTTGTAATCAGTTTTTGAGCCATAAACATGTATTTTGAGAACACGATTAATATGAGGAGCTAAACCCCTTAGCCGAGGCGACGGAGGAAGCCATTGTTCCATGAAAAGTGGTATAATTCTATTTTAATTATTTATTGCAATTATTTTACATGATTTTTTGCATAGAACTTAAAAGAAAAATTGGTTTTTATTGAGTAGTTGTGAAGTGTTTTGATGGGATATGCTTGGTTTTAATACTTTTGATGTTTCATACTTCGTGCTTACAATTATTACTTCAAGAACCAAATTAGAGGCAAATATTAGAATCACTTTAAAGAAAAATATTGCATGAATATTGATTAGAATTTATCAAATAATTGGTCAATGGTGGAATCCAAAGTCTCGGTGTCTTCTTTATAATTTGATACAATTTTATTTTAGTTAATTTGAGTCTAAAAGAATCCTTCACAAGTTCGAGCATCGAACCTTTTCACCACTATTTTTACTACAATTAAAACTCACATCAATCTATTCGTTAGAACGATTCGAAAAATAAACACCTGCGTAACATCTTCTCAATTTCTTATTTGCATGACAAAGATTAGTCAGAAAAGGTGTGACATGTGAAGTTGTCATCTTTTTCTTTCCCAACGAATTCAAAAGCTTAACATACTCTGAGACTTCCTCATCAACATCTCTATCAATATCTGAATCACCTTCATCAGAAAGTTCATCCAACTGTTCTTCTAGGCGTGTTTCCCAGACTTCAACAGGTTCTACATTAAGAGAATGTTTAGATACTGACCTAGATGTGACAGTTCTCTCAGGTGAATCCAAGCTTTGAAAATCATCTGGTAATTTATGAACTGGTACGTTATTAGAGATAGACTCGTCCATAAAAAATTAGATTGCTTCAAACACAGACTTATGAGGTCTTAGCGGGTTTGCCTGCTCTGATACCAATTGAAAAAGCGGGGGTCTAACAACCACACCCAATATTTCGTTTAGGCAATCTGTATGGACTAACTCCAATATAATTCTGAGAAAACCAACTAATAAAGAGAGCTCAATCAAGAAATATATCCAAGAGTTATATCTCAGTTTCTTAATGTAATCATCAAATCAAACATATTGAAATCCGTGAGCCTGATTATTATAAGAAACAACTTAAACGGTACCAAAGACCAATGTTCAAGTGTCAATCAATTTATATCAACAACCAAAGGTTGGATTATCTAATTGATTGAGCTTACGCACAACCTGTGATATTTCAATTATATAAAAAAATATAATGCAGTAAAGAAATAACACAGACACCAGACATTTTGTTAACGAGGAAACTGCAAATGCAGAAAACCCCCGGACCTAGTCTAGATTTGAACACCATACTGTATTAAGCTGCTACAGACACTAGCCTACTACAAGTTAACTTCATACTGGAATGTAGTTGAGCCCTAACCAATCTCACACTGATCAAGGTACAGTCGCGTTCCTTACGCCTCTGAATCCCAGCAGGACTCTACGCACTTGATTCCCTTAGATGATCTCACCCACAACTAAGAGTTACTATGACCCAAAGTCGAAGACTTGATAAACCAATCTATCTCACACAGAAATTTTTATTGAATAGATAAATCCGTCTCCCACAGAAATTCCTAAGAGTTTTTGTTCCGTCTTTTGATAAATCAAGGCGAACAGGAACCAATTTATACACTGGACTTATATTCCCGAAGAACAACCTAGTAATATCAATCACCTCATAATAATCTTAATCGTATGGTAGCGAAACAAGATATTGTGGAATCACAAACGATGAGACGAAGATGTTTGTGACTACTTTTTATCTTGCTTATCGGAGAATAAATCTCCAGCATATCTTAGAGAATATAGTACTCAATCACGATAGAAAATAGCAACATTAGAATACGCAACTACTGAGAAATAGTTGGGTCTGGGTTCACAATCCCAATGAAGTATTTAAGTCGTTAACCTACAGGGTTTTGGAGAAAACCTAAAAGGAGAATCGACTCTAGTCGCAACTAGTATCCCATAGTAGGTTTGGGGATTAGGTTTCCCAGTTGCTAGAGTTCTCCTTTATATAGTCTTCAAATCAGGGTTTGCAATCAATGTTACCTTGGTAAAAAAGCATTCAATATTCACCGTTAGATGAAAACCTAATTAGACTCAAGCTAATATCTTTCAATCATTAGATCGAACTTAGCTTGTTACACACAAATGAAAAGTGACTTCATTTATATATGAGTAGCCGTACCTAAACGTGTGCACCTTGTTGGCTCAACAATAGTTAACCGAAGTTAGCCATATGAACACTTTCATATCAACCTTATTCATCTTAACCATAACTAGTTCAAATGACTCAAATGAAACTAGTTCTAGAGTTGTTCAATTGTTTATATTCTCATAGAAGTATACAAGACACAATTGAAGCAAAATCGATTTTGATTCACTCGAATCAATTCATGAACATTATAGCCACGGTTTTCAAAAGATTGCATTCCTTATTATATAAATGTATTAGTTCATGAACAAACCGATTTTAGAACATAACCTTCTCAAGTATGCGAACGGGTACACATACCTAAGTAGCCGGACCAAGTTTGGGTTCGCCAGTATGCGAACGGGTACGCATACAATCCAACCTCGGTTAAATTCCGGAACTTGAAACTCACGCCAGTACGCATACCGGTATGCATACTGAGTTCCCGGACTTTCATAAACCAACCAGTACGCATATGGGTATGCATACTATGGTTCCCGGACCTGAATCATACCACAACAGTTTGCATACTGGTATGCATACTGTGCTCTATCCAGACAAAGGTTAATTGTTCTAAACTCCCATTTCAATCATTGAAATATACTTAAAAGATTAGAATAGCTGTCTCACACAAATTATTAGCTTCGAAGCAATTTTCAAGTGATCGAATGATCAATACGAAACATTCCAAGTATACATCAAATGACTGTCTCACACAAATCATGTAAGATGTTACAAGGAGATTTTCATATGATTATCTTTTTACTTTCGTCAAGAATATAAGATGAACTTGGTTAAAGCGAAAGCTTATCAACACATATTTCGAGAAATATGTAAGCGAGTTAAACTCAGCTCGAAATATCAAATTTGTATAATTGAAGTCTATATAGTTATACGACTTTTGTCTCAAATACGAGATAGAGTAGATAGACTTTTGAGTGATAGATGAGTTCAAGTCTCCACATACCTTTTGTTGATGAAGTTCCACAAGATCCCCTTAGTAGTTCTTCGTCTTCAATCGATGAACGATGTGAAGTCTAATGCTTAACTACACTTTCTATCCTAATCCGAGACTTAGCTATAAGTAGACTACAAATCAAGACTTATATATAGTTTTTGTAACTAAACTTGACAACAAGCTTGAGATAGCAACGCTTGCGAGTTCGACCGAGCATTGCTCTAATAGTGGGAGTTTAGTAGACATACTGTTCTACCGTACGTTTAAAGCGATGGGATAAAACGATTCGAGTCTCGCCCCATCATAATACAACATTTTCGGATTCGATAGTGTGACGACAAAACCAAAGGGCGAAATCACAGTGATTATTCCTGTGAAATCACTAGAGACGGTGGTGACATTCAGTGTTGTAGATGTGGATACTCCCTACAACGCGATTATCGGAAGGCTATGGATACATTGAGTTAGAGGGGTAGCATCAACATTCCACCAGTGTGTTCGCTTTCCTATTCCTGATTGTATAGGAGAAATCCTGGGAGATACTGTGCAGGCGAAAATATGCCAGGACGTCGGCGTACAACATAATGAAGGGAGAAAACAGATAAAGAAAGACAAGAAAAAGAAAGCGAAAGATGCAAAGAAGGAGAAAGAGTTCCAAATCTACATGGTGAAGGAAGCTGAAGGAAAATGAATCCCAAGTGAAATCCCAGAAAAGGAAGGAGAATCAATGCACTAATTAAAGGAGCCGACAGCGCAAGGAGAACCCATGCCAAGTTTTATTGCTGAAGAGCCCACGAAAGACATCAAACTGGGAATGGATGCCGAACCAAAAATAATAAAAATAAGGACCACAATGGCAAAAGAAGCTAAAAGAGTATTGCGATGTTTTTGCGTGGAGTATGGGCGAGATGCCTGGCATAGATCCCTCCCTTGCTTGCCACAGGCTAGCCATCAGCCTGACAGCAAGACCAATTAGGAGAGGATACGAAAAATAGCGAAGGCATATATATCAAGAACAAATAGAGGCAGAATTATAAAAAATTATCGAATCAGGGATAATAAGTCCCGCAAAGTATGCAAAATGGGTCGCGAACATGGCGATAGTCCCAAAGAAGAACAAAAAGACTCGCATTTGCTTATATTTCACCGACCTAAACAAAGCTTTCCCAAAAGACAGTTACCCACTGCCGGACATTCCTCAAACGGTGAAATCGGTCATAGGGTGTGAAAGAATTTCATTGATGGATGGTTACTCAGGATACAACCAAACACCCTTAGCATAGGAAGATCAGGAGAACATGGCATTTTACGCACCAAGGGGTCTATACTGCTACACCAGAATGCCTTTCGGATTAAGAAACGCGGGGGCCACATACCAGCGCATGGTGGAGAAAGTCTTCAAGCCATGGATACCCACTACTTTGGTGGTTTATGTCGACGACATGTTAGTCAAAAACAAAAAATCAGTTGATCACGCGAAGGATCTGAAGGAAATATTCGAACAAATGTGAAAGATAAAAATGAAGATAAATCCCGCGAAATGTATTTTTGGGGTCGCATCTGGGAAATTTATGGGTTACATTGTCTCGAAAGAAGGAATTCAAATCGATCCAATTAAAGTACAAGCCATTCAAGGGATGCCTTCACCAGCTACTATTAAGGACGTGAAAAACTAAATGGTCTGATCGCATCCCTAGGGCGATTCATTTCGCGTTCGTGTGACAAGTGTAATAAATTTTCTAACATCTTGAAGAAAGAAAGTAAGTTTGCATGGACGCAAGAATGCGAAACCTCCCTCATAAACATAAAAGACTATTTGGCGAACCTGTCAATGCTACAAAAGCCAGAGCCAAACAAAGAGTTGTTGATATATCTCGCCACAACACCATATGCCCTCAGTGCAGTACTGCTCCGATCAGATAAAAGAGTGGAAAATCCGATTTACTACATCAGCAAAACCTTCAACTATGCGGAACGAAATTACACCAAGATAAAGAATCTGATACCGGCATTGGTTTACGCAACTAAAAAACTTCGTACCTATTTTTACACGCACAAAGTCAAGGTGCTGACTGAAACGCCCATTGAGTCTGTGCTGAAATCCTCCAAAAGAGTGGGAAGAATTGAGAGGTGGAATGCACAAATCGAACAATTCGTAATAAACTATGAAGTTCTGTCTTCGTCAAGATCTAAAGTAATAGATGATTTCGTCGCGGAATTTCCATTGGAAGAGGATGATGTCGCGAATGAAATGATGAACGTTGATGAAGATCGCACTGACCCAGAAGACTTGTAAAAAGAATACAACCCCAAGAGGTGGGAAATTTTCGTGGATGGATCCGTGAATAGTCAGGGAAATGGAATAGGGATCGTTTTCAGTTCGCTCACAGGAGGAAGGATAGTATCTTGTTTACGATTGGAGTACGAAACCACAAATAATGAAACGGAATACGAAGCAGTGATAAATGGATTAAGATTAGCGGTTGAAATGGGACTGGACGACATCAGACTTACCAGTGATTCATAACTAGTTGTTCGCCAGATGGACGGGCGATATAAAGTGAATGATCTCGCATTACAAAGATATTTGCAATGGGAAAAATAATATTCAGATCGCATCCCAAAAATCATCTGGAGACACATATGCCGAAAGGATAACCGGTATGCTGATGCACTTGCATTCATATCATCAATGATGGTGAACCCGGAGGCAAGATTCATTCGCATCGAAAGATTAATGTAACCGTCAATAAATACAGAGGGACGAGCTGTGGAAACAGTGAATGTGGAGGATAATGACGGAGAGAAGAAAATTGAGAAGACAGATTGTAGAACTCAAATCCACGAGTTTCTGCAAAATTGAGAAGTACCACGCAAAATACTAGATGCACATAAAGTTAGAAGCATCCACAGATTACGAATTGCGCGATTGGGTGTTATACAGAAGATCCTTCTTCGGACCACTCCTAAGGTGCTTAACGCCTGAAGAAGGTATTGAAATCATGAAGGCGATACACTATGGAGATGTTGGAAATCACAGCGACACGAGATCCTTGGCATAAAACTAAGGGGCAAGGATATTATTGGCCACACATGCATGAGGATGCGAAAGACATTGCTACAAAGTGCGAAGAATGTTACAGATATGGAAAACGTATTCATACTCCTTGGATGACCCTAAATTTAGTTTTAAGCGTCTGGCCTTTCGTGAAGTGGGGGCTGGATATAGTTGGTCCCCTCGTACCAGGAAGCAAGCAGCGGAGATATTTGATTGTGGAAACAAATTATCTCACAAAGTGGGTGGAAGCTAGGGCGACCCAACACATCAGAGACTGTGATGTATTTTCCTTTATATTTGAGCAAATCATATGCATATTTGGAATCCCGGTACAAATAATGTCAGATAATGGGAAGAAATTTGAAGGAAAAAACATCGTCATGCTACTTAACGCGTTTAAGATCCAGAGCGGCAAGTCGACGCCGCTCTACCCACAAAGTAATGGCCAAGCGGAGGCGACAAACAAAACTTTGGCATACATACTAAAAAAGAAACTTGATGGGCACCATAAAGGATGGTGCGAACAGCTTTATAATGATTTATGGGCATACAGAACGACAAGGCGAGAAGCTACTGGAATGTCCCCATTCTGCTTAACCTATGGTGTGGAGGCGGTATTACCAATAAAAGTCATCATACCCACCACCAAGCGCGAAGCCTTAGATAAAAACTTGAATACAGATCTCATATTAGCCAAACTCAATCATGTAGAGGAAAGTAGGGAAGTCGCACTACGACACATGATTAATTATCACCGAAGATTGTCCCGAGAATACAACAACAAGGTCAAGCCAAGAGACTTTAAGGTCGGAGATCTAGTATTGCACGAAATCCTTCCATACCAGAGAGAGTCAGGTTGAAAGCTTGCGAAGAACTCGGAAGGACCCTATATCGTCAAAAGCATCGTCAGAAATGGAGCATATGAGCTCACTGACAGTGAAGGGAAGATCACACTAACTCATCCATGGAATCGTTTATACCTTAAGAAATATTATCCTTAAGTGATATAATGTATCGCCATAAAAAGCGAAGAAATGAAAAATGTACCTAATCAAATATTTCCAATAAAAGAAAAGTACTTCTTCAGCAAAGCGAATAGCCACAAACATGCGGCAAAGTCTTCACGACAATTGAGTAAGACCTCGTAACGGGGCAACAAAGTTACATATTAAAACCTCTACTTAGGGAGTCTGGGTACCCAATTTTGGCGTGTCAACTTAGTTCGCATGATTGTACGACGGCGATTTAAGCACAATTATGTAAAAGGCGACCATAAGCCCTAACGCGCGTCATATTGGGAAAATCCTGGAAAAGTTACTAATATTGGGGCGAAATAAAGGCCTATCCGCTCGAGGCCACTAAGAACGAACACCTCAGCGAATAAGTTCTTCGGCAAGGGGTGTAGAAACATGACCAGTGGAGTAAAAGGAGTTCCTGGCTTGGATACACTCGGTCCCAAGTAAACCACCTAGGGTGTGGTCTTGTACCCAAAAGCCATATCGGCGAAGGGAATGAGATCACGAAAATAACTGATTGTCGCATAACTGGATGGGAGGAGCCCAACTGAAATTGTTATGGGATACCTCCTTGAAAGAGAAACTCAGGGGGAATTAAAGGAACGACACCCTCCACTAGGGAGATGAATTGTGTCAAAGACGACATTGTATCGGGTCTTGTACTTACTGGAGTATTTAAGGCCTGCCACATTGTCGCAAATATTACCTGAGGAGGTAACAATACGATAACAAAGATAAGGAGAGATCAAAGGCCAATGACTCGCAAGAGCACATGGAACTGAGATTTCGTCGCCCAATATATTGAAGACCCACCCAAGGAGACCATAAGTCCTTTAAGTTCTATATATGCGGGGGAAGAAACAACAAGACCTTACTTAAGAGGCAAAATAAGAAACTTCATCAAAAGTCACGCGAATACAAGTCACAAAAGAGCACGATGAAAGATGAGGCATCGCAGCCATGAAGTACGCGATCAAAATACCGCGAAACACAGAGGGAGAAACATTACCAACAGCTCAGCAACCAAATAAGTGGCAAGTACAAATTTAACTTTCGCCTAGATTTAATATTCACATAATTCTGATATTCACATAAGCATGAATCTGGTATTCGCATGAGCCATGAACAATTATTCGCACTTTACTCCTTTTCGCAATACCATTTAGTTCACATATGTAAATACTCACATGACATATTAGACCAAACATATTATTTAAGGCAATAATCTTCATTCGAAAGTGGAAAGCAGAGGCAAGTATGGGAATACTAAAATTTACGTGCTTTCCACCTCCTCGGTCAGATATCTTAAACACCTTAAAGCATGCTTTCATAAACTCGAGGAACATTTAATAGGTTGACATAAGATTACAGCCTGCATCAGAGTATTATCACCTTCAAATGTTTGTTCATTCGTAACATCACCATCCTTAACTTCAATAACTTGACCACTGGACACATTTTGGGGGGAGTTCCCTTCTTTCCCGGCTTCAACATCATCAGGTTCTTTCGGTTCAACTGGCTTCTTGCCACCACCAACACATTCACCCGGTGACAAGTTCACGCTAGGTTCTTCATCGTCTTCATCATCGATAACATGAACTTACGGATATTCTTCGCGTTGGATCCCATGTCTCGAGAAAATCCAATCGACCGTGAGTTGGGCTTCCTTATTTACTCGACGTTGAGTCTCATTTGAGTAATTATTATCATCCTGATCCGCAAACAATTGATACTCTTGCTCCAGTGAAGAAAAGGAACACTCCATCTTCTCTTTATCCTTTCGCAACTCGTCACGTTCTTGCGAAAGATCAGCCACCAAACGAGATACTGTGGAAAGTTGCTGAGAAGAATAATCTCGCTCTATGTGGGCCTTAACCAGCTCCTCCTGAGAATCCTCAAGTTTCTTTTTCAACTCGACAACCTCTTGTTGGAGCGAAAGCTCGGACTTTGCGAAAAACCAGAAAGAAAGATAGATCAAAATGCCAAACCTTATGCGAAAACACAATATTGCGCAAAAAACTGAGGCATCCTTCACGACTACCTTCATTCTGCGAGATAACATCACATAGGTTATTTTTCGCATCAGCAACCCCGGTCATAGCCATCTTAAAAACACTTTAGGCTTCATAAAAACTATCACCCGAATTATCTTGGATACAACCCCTCAATTCCTCCTCACTAAGAACGGGAGAGTTATTCTGGCTAACCATTAGGTCGCGTGAAACTATCAATCAATGATTAACATCTTGGAGCGATTCTAAATCCTCCAAAGCTTTATATATACTCTGGCAATCTTCATCCCTTTCACCTAATGATTTCCTCAATTGTGATGCCAAATCATTAACTATATTTTTCCGAGATTAAAGAGAATTCTCTAAAAGCTGACGGTCTAGTTGAAGCCTATAATACGTGCCATCAAAGGAAAGCTTGTTATCCTTCAGACTGCCATTATCATCAGACAAGGTGCGATTTTCATCAAGAAGGGCGCGATTCAAAATGTTGGATACCTATAGAGCCCTAGCAAGTCGACCCACCAGGGCACTATTTTGATCCGATCGGACACGCCAACTAGAGTTATTAACCTTGAGATCATTTACTTGATCATGCAAACGTAAACAATCACTTGCCAGTTAAATAATCTGAGTCTTCAGGGCGACACACTCAATAACCTGCTCAAACTTGCAGTACTCCTCAGTTTGAGCCAAGCGACGACGGAATTCCTAGAAAACACCAAATAATTAAAACTAAGGAAAGAATAAATGGGGGAAAAAATAACAGGATTAGAGCGAAACCATACCGCGGACTCAAGGGCGTCAAGATTATCGCGCCTAAAAAGTTGAGACGAATCAGAGTCAACTTTAGGAGGCGAGATATCAGGTGCGCGAAAAGCCAACTCGAACCATTGAGAAGCTTCAGTAACTGCAACAGAATTCGTTATGCATGTTGTCAAAACCACACGCAAAGATTGGATGAGAGCAGGAGCGTGAACGGAAATAGGTCGCGGAGAAAGATTAATGGTCGTCTCGCCCTTCGCCTGGACCGAAAGTGCGACAATGGATGGTGCTAAGAGCAACAACGGACTTACAACAGAGACAACGACCTTGCGGTGCACAACTTTCTTCTTTTTAGGAGAATTCTCACCAGCCTTAACTGCTTGATCCTGCGAAGACTTCCGCTTGAGAGAATCCTTCTTCTCCTTATTGACCCCATTTCGATCACTAACAGGTTTAGCACGAGGTTTCGAATGGGTACGGCTGGTAGAGAGAAATCAGGTATAGGAATAAGTATGGGAATAGCATACACCGATAGAACATCAAGAACAGCAGCAGCAGCAGAATTGAAAGAAGCCCAAACATCTATTCAATGTTAAAAACTCAAGCAAAATATTCTAGATTCAAGTAATACTTACAGGGGAGATGATTCAGTAGAAGAAGGAACGATGGATTGGCTCGACATGATGATAAACATCTCAGAAAAAAAACCTTTATAAAAATAAAAATAGGCTCTTCCAAAACAAAGAAGAAATAAGAAAGTAAAACATGGACGAATCTCTCTCTTCAAAGTATTTATTGGAAGCAAGCGAACTGGCTTTACCAGTAGCCGGTCAAAAATAGAAGCATTGATGTGTCAACTGAAAAGAGATGAGTCACAACACGTGGAAGCAATATCATACGGAAAACATGGAGAAATGTCGGGTAAAAGAAAACAAAAAGACGAGGCTAGTGCGAAGCTCGACCAGAATTCTCGCATTATTCCAATTGCAGAAAAACAACGCGAGAAGAGGCAAAATGTAGGGGAGAAATATCGCACAAGGAAAATATATAACTTCGCTCTAGCCAAAACAACCTTAAGCACGAAGACATAACAATTACCAGAAAACAGGGCGAAGAGTAATCACTCGGCAATAGGAAAAGAGTGCGAACGAATAGTTACGCGATTACTAACTCCATCAGAAGAAGCGTGAATAACTAAGCAACCGTGCGACAGACAAGGACAGCTTCCAAAAGCCTAGCGTGTAAGACAAACTGAAACAGAATCAGTCAACTATGATCTTGCACGTGAATCATGATTGTCTTCTTGCCTATATAAGGACTCATAAATGAGAGAGAAAGAGAGAGATCAATTAAGAGAGATAAGCTAAGAAAGTTATCATAAAAGAAAGAAATAAGTTCCATGTTAGAATTTAACTTGCATCTTTATATTTCTCCATTGTTGTATACAAATCTTAGCTTGAATCTACTGTAAGAGAAACATATATTCATTATAAGAGTTGAGAAAGATCATATAAGTGTCAAAATGGTGAATAATATCATTAATGTTTAGGTTGATCAATATGACTTAGACTTTCTGTTATTATCATTACAAGGGTGTAGTTGTGGGATTTTTCACAATTACATAGGTGGTATGGCCGATGGGGTTTTGACGGAGGTGCCGTTAGGATTATTTCGCAGGAACGAAGCTACAGATGGTACTGATGCAATTGAGCATATATTTGGGTTGGCATCAAGTGGAAGAAGACAACAATGTTTCTGCAATGGTTAGTTGCCATGGGTCTTGTGGATGTACAAAGGTTGGATTTCGGTTGCTGCAGTTAAGTTGATGGAGCAAGGGAAGACAATAGATGTGCAGTCTGAATTGCAGGTGGTGATTCGTTGCAGTTGTGGACTTGAACTGAAGCTTAAGTTAGAGAAATTTAGTTGGTTTGACAGATTGCAGTTGGCTATGTTTACAGCCAACAAGGAAGTGGTTGTACTGTTGCAAGATAAAGAATGTGAGTTGTAGTGGTAATATAAGGCAAGGAAATGAAGGTGTTGGTTGGCCTGCAGCTGAGCTGAAGTGCGCAACCGGAAGTAAAGAGATGCAAGCTGGTGATGGTAACAGATGGGACTGAACTGGGTTTGCAATTGCAATGGATGCAGTGGACTGAAATGAGTTTAGATAGTGAATATTTGATGCAGCAGCGGCTGTGTTGCAGTCTTGCAGAAGCAATGGTTGAGATGGAGCTGGAGCTGGAACTGCAGGGTACTAGCTTGATGCAGTGGAGGAGTTGGTTGATTACAGGGAACTGGTGACGACGGGCTAGGAATTACAGGCCGCTACTGCAATGAAGAAGCTGAAGCTAATGTATTTGCTTGCTAGTCTGGAAAGTTTACAGGAATGGTGCTGGTGAGATGCAGACGTTACTCATTGTTGTGGTGATTGTATGGAATTGTAGGTTATAGTGCCAATTGGTTATGCTGCTGAAATGGAATGTAAAGCTGCAGGTGTTGACAAAATGGTTCACTGGCTGGGTTATATATGTGCAGGTGGAGCTGTGAGTCATGGTTGAAGTCTGTTAATGCATGGAATTGGTGGTGGTCTGGACAGAAAGAGAGAGTTTGTTACAGATGAATGAATATTTGTATGTTTAGGTTGAATGAATGAGATGGAATTGTGCAGGGAAATTAGCCTGAGACAGGCCGGAAATCAACAAGAAAACAAAGGGAACTCTGCTGGAATTTCATTCTGCCGAGTTCACTCAGTGATCTGATCAGACTCAGCTGACCCGGTTCGACTCGGATGGACTTGGACCTGTTTTGACTGGGCTTCACTTGTGGGCTGTTTTAAGGACTGATTTTTGGCAGAAGGGTGCGACCTAAATTTGGATTTAGAAATCGACCACGACAGAGTACATAAAAGGGATATCTCTTTACACATAGCTAATATCTATCTCTTCCTCTTTTTCTAGGGTTTAGAAAATGAAAGCTTTTCTTTTTCTTCTGTTCATGAACTCCATGAACATGAGCAAGAGTTTTATTATTGATTATGGAATAGTTTGATTTCACAATATATGTTTTTTTGATTGATGAATTAGTTTTGTCTCCATATTATCAATTGTGATTCACTACAAATATTGCATGTAAGATAGATTGTTGTTTTGTCAAGTTGCAAATTAGTAGAACTTGTAATCACATCTAATGCTAGTTTAGAGTTTATTATACACAAAAGTGATAAATTTCTGATTGCAAGTAGCATAATTGTGAATATTGCTTGTAGTGATACATCCTAGTAGTCACAGGTGAATCATAACCTTTGTTAAATCGGATTAGTGCTTTTACACGTTCGATTGCTTTGATTGGCCTGATTTCATAGAACTTAAAGCATCTAGGGAATTAAACTTGATTAGTGCTTTTACACGTTAGGTTGTTTCCTTGGTAGAATTCATATTCGCATCTTTTAATGTGTTTGTTGATGATAAGGTTGTGTTATGTATTTTAAATTTGGATAAGCATAAAAGTATTCTTTTTTTAACATGAATGGAAAAAAATTTAATCGCGCAGTGCACAAGCAACACTTGAAGGCGCGCTTCTTGGTAGCCATCAGATTGCTTAGACGTGACGTCATCAAAATTTTAACCAAACCACAGTTAATTTAGTATGTAGAGGAAGATGTTGAAGGGGTATTTCCTAACTATTCAGAAGTAAAAAAAACATCTTCGTTTGATACAGATGTAGAAGAGATACTTCCGTTTCCTAGAAATGTTGAAGAAGTAACCTTAGACGATGTAGGAAATTCAACCATGTCTTCGATACCTTATTATTGCCCACAACTTCACACCGAGGTTTTTAATTCATTAAGATTTCTCCAACATAATCTTAGACATGTATGGTTAATAACTATGAGGAAGGATCCCTTCACATTTTCATTGTCACACTATCTCACACTTTGGGGTCTATTTTGTGAATAAAAATTGAACGGTAGCGAATTCGAAGATAAATTTTTTAAGATATATTCCTCTTGCAAATCACTACATACACACCAAAAATGAGCGCATTCCGAAATGTATAACACCATATCTACCGATCTTAATTTCAATGGTAAAAAATGTGTTGATTTTCAACGACTCATTTTGAAAATAGTATATGGTGATGTTATACGTTTCGGAATATGCTCATTTTTGGTGACAACATATAACTTTGTAACAAGAACATATCTCCAAAATATTAGCTTCAGATTCGTAGCGGTTTCAATTTTATCCGCAAAAATAACGTTCAATATGTAAGATAGTATGATAATAAAAGTGTGAGGGGCCTTCCTCAATAACTATATGGTATGGTAAATTAGGAACCAGCCATGTGTAAGATAGTGTGAGAATAAAAGTGTGAGGGGATCCTCCCTCAATAACTATATGGTATGGTAAATTAGGACCCAGCTAAGATGGAAGGTGAAGCTACTCATCACGTCATGAAAGTGTGGAATCTAATGATGTAAAAAATACGATGTAAGAATTAATTTACTTTTCATCTGTATATTTTCTTCTTCCGCTGCTTAGCTTGTTTAGTAACAATATATTGTGGTGGCACGAAGGAGCCACGAGGTATATGCTATGGGGTCGAAAAAAATTTGTTCCGACATTCACAAAACAAAAATCTAATCAATATGAAATGTCCATGGTATATTTGCTTACCACTTTGGTGATTGTATCATAAATCCCATTCTAAATAAATCAATTGGCGATTTTTTTTTGCACATTGAGCCTAATAGCCAACAATAAGAACATTGCGCAACAAAATAGCTAAATATAAGTGGTATGTAAACATTTTAAACCCTTTGTTCTACGAATTTCACGTATGTTACTATTATTTGCACCCACGACACATGAATTTTCAAAATAACCAAGCCTGTTTAATTGGATTTCAAATTTTGGTGGGGGCAAGTGACCTCACTTGCACTTAGTTTCCTGCGTCCCTGTGTGGTGGCCCAGAGTTTCTTAACGCTTTTGTCGCAGCAATATTATCCCGGATAATTTTGATTGCGAATCCAAGGGCCGTTTAGCACCTCACCTAGTTAGTACACTTACACATTTTAGATGTTTTTAATGTCAGCAAACTTAGATCTCTTGAAGTTCATATAAAACTTCTACTAGTCTCTCTCTCTCTATGCTCTGTCAGACAGAGAGAAAGAGAGGGGGAGGGAGGGAGGGAGAGAGAGGGCGAGAGAGAGAGAATGGTTAAGGAGAGAGCAAGAGCAAGAATGGTTTCAGTTCTCTTAATAGTTCTTGTAACATTCTTCTGTCTCTATGGTCTGCCAGAAAGCATGGCTGCTCGAGAGCCTACTCTGACTGTCATCGTAGTCGGAGATGGATTCTCTGGTGAGTTATTACACCAGTCTCTTCCAACGTATAACCTTTTTCTATCTTGTCATGCAAATTTACATGCACCAATTTCTAAGCACCTAATGCAAATAACTTCTGAAACTGATAGACTTACGTTTTGCTGATTTTGGTTTGAACCCTGTTTTAGGGCATACGTAAAACTTTCAGGGCATACAAACCAATAATCCCATCTAAGGTGACCTTATACGGGGTATCCCTTGGGTAGTTAAATTACCTATATACCCTTTAACTGTTTTAATTACTAATATGCCCTTACCCTTAATATAAAAACCTAAATCAGTTTCTATACTTCTTCATCTTCTCTAGCCGAACCCTTCCTCTCCCTCGCGATAATTTTTTTTTTCATCGCCGTGACTAATCATCGATTTGCGAAAATTTGATCGTCGATTAAACTCAACTATACAATGGGTCGTACAAAGGAAAAGGCAACTCGTAGGCGTTCAAAATCGTCTTCAAATCCCTCAATTGAAGAAGAAGAACCAATTGAACCTGAAATTGAACCAAAAAATCAACCAATCGAAGCACCAACTCCTGAAATGAGGATAAGAAAGTAAGTTCTACAAACCCAATCTCTTATTTGATATTTTTAATCGATTCAATAGGGTAAATTCCTATACACTTAGGGTTTTTGACGGTTACAGATCTAGGTTCGGCTCATATTTTAAGTGCGTTTTGAGCCGAAATGTTCTTCAAAATTTCAATTTAGAAATGTATATGAACAATTCGGCATGAATTAGTATACCAAATATACGCCGAACCTAGTCACAGTTAGGAGTTCAGGGAAGAGTTCGGCGTGTTATATAATGTTGAATTTAAGCCGAACCTTGTTGCCCTAGTTTGCAGTGTAGATTAGGTGTAGGTTCGGCGCATAATGGGTTTATCGGGAAAGCCGAACCCTGACTTAATGTGTTCGGATTGTTATGCTTTTATTATTATAAGCCGAACATAACACTGTGTTGCAAGGTGTTCTTCTATTTATTGGTTCGCCTCATAATAGGTGTTACGGGGTAGTTAATTCACCAACTTTCAATATGTTAATAAAGTTTGAAACTTGTTTAAGGAATAACGAAGTTAGAAAGAGGAGGAGGATGGAGGTTACACCTACTACTTCTAAAACACTCGATCCTCGAGGAGGAGGTAAAAAAAAAATTGGGAACTGGAGGGCGAGGAGTTAACACAGCCGCAGCATTAGAAATTCGTGAACCACTTCCAGAGATACAAAGAGAAGAACAACAAGTTGATGGTAGTCATGTTAATAAAGAACCTCAACATCAACCAAAAGAGAAGCATGTTGCTGAAGCCGGGTTAAAGGTTTCCACATTCCTGATGAGAAAAACGTAATCCCAGCTCGAAGTAATGGTTTACCCCATGGACTTCCGGAAGATGGAGGAAGGGTGTTGATCCGTTACGCCGAATCTTGGGCAAAGAAAATATATGAGACTTCTGATCACAACAATGCGGTCCGTGTATTGAGACATCAGAGGGCTAAGGAATGGAAATTGTCTGAAGAGGTTCCCGAAGTGATGGCTTACGTACAATCCTTTGCTTTATGGACTATCATTAAATATGGACACAAGGAATATGATAGTGTGACGGCCTCCGCCTTCACCGAGAGATTTTGTCCAGAGACTTATACGTTTTAACTACCCTTTGGGGAGATGACAATCACTCCCGATGACGCGAACAAGATTACATGGCTTAAAGTGAGGGGTAGAAGCGTAGATGCTGACTATTATGATATGAGTTGGACTGAGCTATTACGATAATCTAAATACGAGCCGAACCTAGAACATTTACGAGGTTCTGCTGTTACGATATTCACATTATATGCCGAACCAATACAAAATTATTAACCTAGGAATATACATGATCAGGTTCGGCTTATATTCTACTTATTCAAATAGCCGAGCAATGTATTTCCAACAGGTTCGGCGCTTACGAATTTCTCAAAATAAGCCGAACCTTAAACAATTTTTCTTCCATCCAGTTCAGTGTAGGGTTCGGCTTATTAGGACAATTCAAAACAAGCCGAACTCTGGTCTAGAACGTAGGTTCGGCTCTAATCATAACACTTTCAGCTAGCCGAACTTTTCATCCAGAATCGCCGAACCTTAATGAAAAAACACTAACTTTTGATGATTTTAACCTACAAAAGTGAGATTAAACATAAGATAGAAGTGTACCTATGTATTAGAAGCATTGGGTTCCTCATATATGTATTCATCATCTAGATTTGGCTCATAATAATCATCATCTTGAGTTTGAGTTTGAGTTTGAGATTGAGCTTGAGTTGTTTGTGTAAAATCATTTTCATAATCTAAGAAATCAGCTATTTTCGGATCATTGTTGTAATTGATATGTATTTTCCTAGTTTTTTTCGATGAAGAATTACCCTCCTCATCCATTGAATCAAATACATCTTTTTTCTCACTTTCCCCTTCTCCTTCTCTAAAAAAACCTAACTCTTTTTTTTCTTACTCAAAATTTTTCATCTACACAAATTTATAACTAAATAATCTTAAAACTAATCACTAATCAGAATTATTTTAACTAATCATTAGTATTAGCACTAATCCTAAAAGGGCATATTTTCCATTACCAAAAATATTTGGTTAAGAGGCTTCCGATTTTGCTATTTACAACCCTTTTTTGTCTTTATTCAGTATGCCCTGAAAGTTTTACGTATGCCCTAAAACAGGGTTCTTTGGTTTTCAGGGATATCGGTGTTGGGCCGGTCCACAACTTATGGTCCAATTAAGGGAGTTAGATAGTAGTGCCCTTGTTAGGTTATAACAAGGCATCAGGAGGTGTTTTTTCTCCTCCACGAGTTTTTCATCTCCAGTTCGTGAATAAGAAAAGGGAGGTAGAGAGAGAGAGTGAATGGGAGAGAAAGAGTAGCCACCATTAGAATTCTTTTTGGTAAGATTTGAAGTTAATATTTTAAGAAGAAGAAAGGGTTCTTAGCTAAGGATCTATTTGGTTAGTGTGGTGAAGATTGATTGATCAATTTCCACATCTCTTCAAAAGGGGGAAAATCTAGGGTTTGTTCAAATCCTAGTAGTAAGTATCTCTTACTCTTGCTATTCTCAAATTGATAGTGAATCTTACATATTTAGGTGAATGAATTGTTGATCCACCCTAGTGGTGAGTGTCATTAGGAAAATTGGTTATCCTGTGCTAATCCTGTGCAATGATGGAAGCTATCACTAGTAATAGAATGGTTATTTTGACCGATGAGAACTATGTGATATGGAAGGCAAAGATGGGAGATTGGTTATATTGTGAAGATCTCTATGGTCCAACAGAGAGCAAGGGAGTAAAGGCTAAGAAGATAGAAGATGAAGTGTGGAGTGTTGCTAATCGTAAAGTTGTTAGTTTCATTCTACAATGGGTCGATGATTATATCATTCGTCACGTGTCTAGTGAGAAACTAGCATATTATTTGTGGACAAAGTTAGAGGAGTTATATGATCAGAAATATGCTTGCGGCAAAGATTTTGACCGTGACAAGTCAAGAAGTCAATCAAAGTCTAGAGAAGACGTGGATTATTGTAAGAATGGTCATTATTCAAATGAATGCAGGAAGCCGGAGCAAGAACCAAAGAAAGGGAATGTAAATGACAGACAAGTCAATGATGTTACAGTTGTGGTAACAAGTAGTGATATTACTTCATTCTATGATTGTAATGATGTATGTATGAGTTCTATAGTTTCTGATTCAAAGTGGATAGTGGATTCAGGTGCATCCTATCATGCTACTCCTCGAGAAGATGTATTTATCCCCTACAAGGCTGGTGATTTTGGTTCAGTCAGAATGGGAAACAATGGTGTTTCGAAGATTGTAGGAATGGGTGATATGATGGTCGAGACCAGTGTTGGCTGCATATTGATTCTCAGAAATGTGCGACATGTACCAGATCTTCGTTTGAATCTAATGTCACCAGGAGTGTTAGATGATGAAGAGTACAACAATCACTTAGGTGATGGAAAATGGAAGCTAACCAAGGGCTCCATGGTTATTGCAAGAGGCAAGAAATGTGACACATTGTATAAAACAGAAGTGAAGGTGTTGAAAGGTGAGTTGAATGTTGCTGACAAAGATTCAACCTCCGAGCTGTGGCATAGAAGACTTGGTCATCTTAGTGAGAAGGGAATTCAAATCCTCACCAAAAGGCAAGTCTTGCCAAAGGCGAAAGGTACGCAATTGGGTAAGTGCACTAATTGTTTAGATGGTAAACAAACTAGAGTTTCTTTTCATAAAGCTTTACCCAAGCGTAATTCTGGTATCATTGATCTTGTTCATTCTGACGTATGTGGACCTTTAAGGGTCAAAACACTTGGTGGTGCTTTTTACTTTGTTACTTTCATAGATGATGCTTCAAGGAAGGTTTGGTCATATGCAATCAAGACCAAAGATGATGTTGTTCCTGTGTTCAAGATGTTTCACAGCATGGTGGAAATAGAAATAGGTAGAACCTTGAAGTGCATTCTTTCTGACAACGGGGGAGAGTACATTGGGCCACTTGAAGAGTATTGCAAGGGAATGGGTATACGTCATGAACAATCAGTACCGAAGACTCCACAACATAATGGTTATGCAAAGCGGATAAATCGCACTATTTTTGAGAGAATTAGGTGCATGTTATCTCATTCCAAGTTGTAGAAGCATTTTTTTGGTGAAGCAATGAATACTGTTGTGTACTTGATCAATCGATCACCTTCAAGATCGCTAGATGGAAAAGCAGTAGAGAAAGTTTGGAGAGACAAAGAGCATACTTATGATCACTTGAGAGTGTTTGGTTGTAGGGAATTTGTTCACATCCCAAAAGATCAGAGGTCAAAGCTTGATGACAAAGCGAAGCAGTGTGTGTTCCTAGGCTATGGAACAGAGAAGTTTGGTTACAGATTTTGGGATCCAGTTGACAGGAAGGTTATCAGAAGTGGGGACGCAGTATTCCTTGAAGACCAAACTATCGAAGACTTTGAGAATATCGAAAAGCCAAAGCTTCAAGAAGATATGTTCTTGGATCCAAATCCAGTTGTTACTTCTCTTGAAAAACCTGATGATGATATTGATGGTAATGGTAATGAAGAACAAGAATACAATCATGAAGATGAAGATCATGAAGATATTCCAGTGGGTGATGTTGAGCAAGAAGTGCAACAACAACAACCAGAAGCTGAGTTGAGAAGATCCAGCAGGACCAGATTACCTTCAACAAAGTATACACCACATGAGTATGTGATGCTCACAGATGCAGGTGAACCAGAGTCTTATGAAGAAGCTCTTAGTGTTCCTGAAAGTCATAAGTGGTTGAAATCCATGAAATAAGAGGTGAGATCTTTGAATGAGAACGACACTTTTGATTTGGTTGACAAGCCAAAGAACCAGAAGATTCTGAAGAACAAGTGGGTGTACAGAATCAAGTCTGAAGATGGTAACTCACAACCAATGTATAAAGCACGCTTAGTTGTGAAGGGTTATGAGCATATAAAGGGTGTTGACTTTGACGATATTTTCTCACCAGTGGTGAGATTTCTTTCTATTTGGGTTGTCTTGGCATTAGCAGCTAGTTTGGATCTTGAGATAGAACAACTAGATGTCAAGACAACATTTCTTCACGGTGAGTTGGAGGAAGATGTGTATATGGCACAACCCGAGGGTTTTGAAGTCAAAGGCAAAGAAAATATGGTGTGCAAGCTAAAGGAGAGTCTATATGGTTTGTAGCAAGCTCCTAGAAGATGGCACAAGAAGTTTGAATCGTTCATGAAGGAACATGGCTACAAGAGAACAACTTCAGATCATTGAGTATTCATTCAGAAATTTGCTGATGGTGATTTTCTTATTCTTTTGCTATATGTTGATGACATGCTTATTGTTGGCAAAGATAAGAAGAAGATCGACAGGTTGAAGTCAGATCTTAGCAAGTCTTTTGCTATGAAATACTTGGGTGCAGCAAAGCGTATTCTCGGCATGCAAATCTCTTGTGATAGGAAAGCAAGGAAGTTGTGGCTATCACAAGAAAGCTATATTGAGAAGGTGTTTAAAAGATTCAACATGGACAAGGCTGAGCCGGTAAGTTGTCCACTTGCAAACCATTTTAAGTTAACTCGTGATCAATGTCCTGTGAATGGTGTCGAGAAACGGAAGATGGAGAAAATTCCTTATGCATCCGCAGTTGGTAGTTTGATGTATGCAATGGTGTGTACAAGGACGGATATAGCTTATGCTGTTGGAGTTGTAAGCAGATTTCTAGCTAATCCTGGTATGGAGCATTGGGAAGCGGTGAAATGGATACTACGGTATCTAAGGGGTACTTCTAATATGTGTGTGTTATGGTAGTGATAAGCCAGAGTTAGTGGGTTACACAGATTCAGATTGGGCAGGTGCTCAAGACAGTCTCAAGTCTACATCGGGTTACTTATTTACCTATGCAGGGGGAGCTGTATCTTGGCAGTCCAAGATACAAAGTTGTGTGGCATTGTCTACTACAGAGGCAGAGTACATTGCAGCTACGGAGAGTTGCAAGGAGATGATATGGTTGAAGAGGTTTGTTAGAGAACTCGGTGTGAAGCAAAAAAGGTTCATCGTTTATTGTGACAACCAGAGAGCCATCCGTCTCAGCAATAATTCGAGTTTTCACTCGAGGACCAAGCACATCAATATTAGGTACCAGTGGATACAAGAAGTTCTCGATGAGAAGGTCTTGCATATTGAGAAGATCCATACAGACGAGAATGGTTCTGATATGATGACAAAGTCGCTACCAAAGTACAAGCATGTGTATTTCTGCTGCAGGGCAGGTTTGGTGGTGACGGGTACCTCACCATAAGTCGTGAGGGGGAAATTGTTGGGCCGGTCCACAACTTATGGTTGAACATGAGAGTATCCCCTTAACCAATTAAGGGAGTTGGATAGTAGTGCCCTTGTTAGGTTATAACAAGGCATCAAGAGGTGTTTTTTCTCCTCCACGAGTTTTTCATCTCTAGTTCGTGAATAAGAAAAGGGAGGTAGAGAGAGAGTGGGAGAGAAAGAGTAGCCACCATTAGAGTTCTTTCTGGTGAGATTTGAAGTTAATATTTGAAGAAGAAGAAAGGGTTCTTAGCTAAGGATCTATTTGGTTAGTGTGGTGAAGATTGATTGATCAATTTCCACATCTCTTCAAAAGGGGGAAAATCTAGGGTTTTTTAAATCCTAGTAGTAAGTATCTTTTACTCTTGCTATTCTCAAATTGATAGTGAATCTTACCTATTTAGGTGAATGAATTGTTGATCCACCCTAGTGGTGAGTGTAATTAGGAAAATTGGTTATCCAAGTGCTATATGCACCTTGAATTTGTTGTTATCCCCAAATTGAGAGAATTGTGTGTAACCAATTATTTATTATAGTGGAAGATTTGCTCGTGGTTTTTTACCCTTCACCTTGGAGGGGTTTTTCCACGTAATCCTTGGTGTTGTGTGATTGCTTCTATATCGTCGTAGTTGTGTATTTTCCTCATTATGTTTAATTGCTTGTGTAGTTTTCGTATTGCACATAGCGGCTCGGATTTTGTAAGTCTCCCCCAATAATCGGCAGCAAAGACGTTATCAGATGCAGGAATTACAAACATTTTAATCTTGGAAGGAACTGATAGAATTGGTGGACGTATTAAAAAGACTAAATTTACAGGTGAATCCGTGGAGGTGGGAGCAAACTGGGTCGAAGGCGTAAATGGGAATGAAGTAAATCCCATTTGGACCATGGTTAACAAGATTGGCCTCAAAACTTACTACTCTGATTATGATCACCTTCCAGCTAATACCTACAAACAAACGTAATCAACACATCTCGGTTCTCTGGACCGTTCTAAAATTCCTTTAGGAGTAATTAACATAAATATATTCGCATTTCACAAAAAGAAAAGAAAAACTGCACAGATATGTATGATTGTTATTTATTTGGAGATAGCTGCTGAACAATATCACTTCATGATCATGATATTGTTCCTTTACAATGCAGGGGAGGGGTTTTTGAAAAGTCCACAGCTCAAAAAGCATACGATTTAGCCGATGAAGTCTCCGAGTTCAGCAAGAAATTGTCGGTTTCTTTGACAAGTGAAAGAAAAGAAGATATCTCAATCTTGGCATCCCAAAGGCTCAAAAGCCAGTTAAGCGCATCTGGTTATTTATATATATACTTATATATTAGATTACACCAGCTAATATGTTTTGAACCGTAAACTTATTTTATACAAACTTTTGCAGTGTTCCATCAACTCCAATTGAGATGGCAATCGACTATTATACATATGATTATGAGTTTGCTGAACCGCCACGAGTAACTAGTTTGCAGAACACAGAGCTCTTGTCAACATTTGCCAATTTTGGCGAAGATCTGTACTTCATTACAGATCCGAGGGGTTATGAGACTGTTGTTCATTACGTTGCTAAGCAATTCCTAACTACTAACAAGGATGGTCATATCACTGATCCTCGACTTAAGCTTAATAAGGTCGATAGGCTCATCAGCAATTCTACTCTACATCATTTGTTTGCCATTTTATTTTATTTTTTTGAGAAAACATTGCTATGCTCAACAGGCTGTGACAGAGACACAATACACTTCAAGGGGTGTCGTTGTTAAGACTGAAGATGGATCAGTGTATAACTCCGACTATGTGATGATTTCGACTAGTGTTAGTGTCCTCCAGACAAACCTTATCAATTTTGTTCCTGATCTACTGGTTAGACAGCTTGCACATGTCATCAACCACTTCTTTCTGCGAATTCCATCTAAGAAGTATCATTGAACTGACCAACACTTGTTACTTTGATGAGTGCAACAATGGAAGATACTTGCCATATATCAGTTTGATATGTCTGTCTACACCAAGATTTTCCTCAAGTTCCCTCACAAATTCTGGCCTACCGGTAACGACACTGAATTCTTCATCTACGCTCATGAGAAACGAGGTTATTACACAATTTGGCAGGTAATTAGGTGATCTAGTAATTTAGATGACTTTTGGTTTTTCTAAGGTAAAATATTTTTATTACAATTGCTTTTGTTTTGGCCAAATGCAGCAACTTGAGAACGAGTACCCTGGTGCAAATTGCCTCCTGGTAACAGTCACAGACGACGAGTCAAGGAGGATCGAGCAACAGCCAGATTCAGAGACTAAGGCTGAAATCATGGAAGTGTTAAGGAACATGTTCGGGAAAAACATCCCTGATGCCACAGACATACTCGTTCCAAAATGGTGGTCAGACAGGTTCTACAAAGGAACATTCTCCAACTGGCCTATTGGAGTCACCCGTTTGAGTACGATCAGATTAGGGTATGTAATACATGGTTACCAGTGACATGTTTTAAATTTAATTTCGCTATTGTTAATGTGTTATTATTTCTTTTCTTTTCAAATTACAAGCACCCGTTGGCAGAGTTTATTTCATAGGAGAACACACCAGCGAGCATTACAATGGTTATGTTCATGGTGCATACCTTGCAGGTTGGTGTTCAATCTCCTCTTTATATACTCATCAATCGAACTTAACCTATTTTGCTAGTTCAAATTTCTAGTTTGATACATTATCTTTTTTGTCAGCTCGAATGCATTTATACCTTAGTGTCATCAAATATTTTAATGAGATTTATGTATCTTTTTCCTTACACATTGTATCTTTTCCTTTCAGGGATTGATTCCGCAAATATCTTGATCAACTATGCCAAGAAGAAAATTTTTACCTACAACATCAAGCCTAAAGGGACATGAATTTGATTGCAAACGTTCCCCTTATCATTATCAAATGTGCGGGTAGTTTTATCGAATGCGGCCTCCAATTTCATTCTTGTTTTTATTTTGAGTAGGTGTTTGTTTTTGCAATCCTGTAATGTTTTGTTATCGCATGAATAATAAGGAGAAACACATTCGATTACAACCCTGTGGATAGGTTACGGTAACAGGGGACTTGTCAACTCATGGACTCATGGTATGGCCGAATGGGAACTACGACTGACGGATAAGTTTTACATGCAGCACTTGTGCATGTGAACATTTCCTAGAGGGGAAAAAACGGTTTAGTCCAAAAATGAGTCAAATAGTAAGGAACTAAGGATTAGTCCATCCTGGATAAGTTTTAAATGCATTCCTTGTGCATGTGAATGTGAACCTTTCCTAGAGGGGAAAAAACGGTTTAGTCCAAAAACGAGTCAAATAATAAGGAACTAAGGATTAGTCCATCTCGAGTTACTAGGTATAATTTAGTCCAGCAGTAATTTAAAATATGAAAAATACACATATGACCTTCTTGATTTAAAATTTAGTCCAAATAGTAATTTAAAATATGAAAAAAGACACTATAACCTTCTTGATTTACAATTTAGGCCAATAATAATTTAAAAACTGAAAAATACACATATAACCTTCCTGATTTACAATTTAATCCAAATATTTATATATAACCTTTAGTCTTTTGTAGTATAATAATAGGGAAAAGTAAAGAGGCGGAGAAGAGAAGGATTTCTATTGATTAGGGTTCAACATATTACATAGCTATAATATCCTTTATATACATATAAAGAGAAACCCTTAGGCTTCTAGTTGGGCCGCACACCCATGGGCCGTAGGCCCTACAACACTTCCCCTTGTGTGGTTCAATTAATAGAACTCCGTTTGTAGTGCTTCACGTATAGTGCTTCGAATGTAGGTCTTCAAATGTCGTCCTCTTCTTGGTGACTTGTGCCAAAATCAATCGCCTCATTAAAACTTTGACAAGGAAAAACCCAGTGGGATAAAACCTTGGTACAACTCTTCACATGTAGTACTTCACATGTTGTCTCGTACTTTACATGTAGTTCATCACATGCAATACGATCTTCAAAGATCGACGAGTCTAAGTTAATTGCCTCGTTAAAACTTCGTCAGGAAAACCCAGAGGGACAAAACCTAAACTAAAGAAAAAAGTACAATATTAAGAAAACTTAGAACATAGTTGGACTCGAATATGTTGCCTCATTAAAACCTTGACAAGGAAAATCCTGTGGGAAAAAAACCTTGAAGAAGGGAAAAGAGTACAACGTGACAGATGCAAGTAAAGGTGATCCGTTGCAGACGATCACTTTGCTCCGTTGAAGTTGATTAGTTTCTTCACAAATCCTAAGGTAGAAAATCCTTGTGGGAAAGACAATAGCCTTAGTTAGGAAATTACTTCCCGGTGTTTGTTGTTGTCTCATTAAAAACCTTGCCGAGCAACAAAACCCTGTGGAAAAAAGCAACCTCGGTGAAGGAAAATAGTTCAACACACCATTAAATGCTCCCTCTGATGTCAGACAATTTTCATTAGTCTAATGCAGTCAAAAGGAGTTTATCACAATTTACTTTGGTGACTTGAATGTTTATAAACCATGTTGTTGATTCTGGAAGTTACGTTGCTTAACAGAATATCGGGTTTCATTTCTTTGATTCAGATATTTTCAGTAATATCAACGCGATCTTTATGTCTTCAATGTTCAAACTACTTGATGTTTTTAATGTTGTCTCACTAAAAACCTTGTCGAGTAACAAAACCATTTGGGAAAAACTATTCTCGATCGAAGGGAAAAAAAGTACAACACAACTTCAATTTCGAAGTAAAATATGTTGACATCATATCCTTGGATCCTCCCCCTGATGTCGGCATCTCCCCCTGATTACTTTCAGAGTTGTTCCAGACAGTTCCTTTAGTCATGTACTTTTCGAAACTGAATATCGGTAATGACCTAGAAAATAGCCCCCCTGATTACTTTCGTTGGAGAGGAGATTATTGTTCCTTCGTAATCAACAACTTTTGGATTGCACTTTCATCAGCATTCCTTTTATGTCTTTGCAGGGATAAAACAAATTTATGTCAATTGTTACTTTTAAGTACATGATTACATTTACTATAGCATTCGAATGACGTTGCGTGGGCGCTGAGCTATATCTAGCTAACAAGTTCCCTGGGGATGTAAAATTTAATCGAGTACATTATTATACCAAGTATAACAATGCGTCTATTGTAATTAGATATGGGAATTTCATCTCCCGTCACATCTTCGTCATCTTCCTTTAGACGAAATGGTCACTTACTTACATTTGAACTTTGACTAATCATGGGAGTGCTATCAGGATGCATGTCTTTGTTAAATTGCCTGAAAATTTTAAACAAATGCAAACTGGTGGAATAATATACCACAAGATCAGTATTCGGTTGAGCTTTCCCCAGATTTTTTAACTCAAATTCGTATTTCGTATCGCTTTTAAGGTCTCTTATTACATCAAAAGTACCTAACATGTCTGTACCATCGACATAGATAGCTACAATTCCAAATCATCTTGTGAATACGCAAGGAAAAATAACTTACTTGTCTATCCCCTCCAAATCAAATAGCCACTTAGACGGGTATACCACATCCTCCTGATTGCTTCAATCTATAAGTGAGTGTTTTATCTAAATGTAAACGCACTCTGTGGTTTAGAGTCACTCGATTTGGGCAACAAAAGGCTATCAAGTACTTTTGTAAATATTTGTTATCTCTTGATTCTTTCAGAGATACGTAGCAACCACATACATATGCTGAATTTCAAGCTAACTAAGTAGCAGAACGCTATAACGTTCATTACAAGAGAACAATTCCAGTGCTTTGTGAGAAACCTCGCGCCACAAAGCGAGTCTTTATACTTTAAGACTGCTTTCTTCTCATTATGCTTTGTGACAAATTAATCATGTATGTCCAATAGGCTTTACACTTGGTTGGTTAGCACTACCACACCAAATACCCGTATATTTGTCAAAGAACCAAGTTATACCTGGATTGTATAGGCCAAATATGCTCTTCGTTGACATTAAGCAACAAGGAGCTTGGTTCAATCTCATTTTGCTCTATTTCCTTAAGCAAGTGTATATGAAATTAATCATCAATATGCTCGCATGATCTTTCCATTGACTAGTGTGCATTCTCATAATCCACTTGGGATGTCATTGTTCTATGGGATCATAAAACTTCGGAGCGTCCTCCAGTTTGATTCATGGACATATTCAGAGACAATCTTATGAGATGATTTCTGATGATATAAATAAGTTGTGCCTTACTCACCTACTTCTTTTCTAGGTGAGGATTGATCGAACCAAGTGTTCTCTCCAACTTCCTTTATGGAGCCACGGCCTCAACCACACTTCCACTAAGTGTAGTTGCAACACCTTATATGTGTATATCCCTTATTGAGGATTTGTAACCTTGCAGGTAGGTTTTAGCTGGTATGTGTGATCTCATCACTCTAGCGACATCAGTGTACATTTTCAAAATCGATTATTCTTTGTCACTTCAAATTTACATTTGTGGAGTACAAGAATCAATATGAGACATAGTGGGAACACACCACGACAATTCCTGTCGTTCCCTTAAACAATACTTTTTCTTATCTTCCCCTAACGACGGGAAGACTGTCTCATTAAAGTGATAATCCGCAAATCTAGCGGTAAGAGATCTCCTGCCAAAAGTTTTAAAATGCGGATAATTGTTGGGAACTCATTTCCAACATAACTACTTAACATTTTTGAAGACCCATCATAGTACGATGTGGAGTCGTAATGACACATATATAGTGCAACTAAAAATGCGTAAGAACATGAATGTCGGGCTTAAATCCAGTTACCAACTGGTACGCAGAAAAGGTTAACTAATATTGGGTTCTAAAATGAATTAAATAAAGATGCGTGTAATATTGCATATCCCCAAAGCAATTAAGGTAGGTTGGTACGCATAACCTATTCCTTAAACACCATCTGTAACCTTTGATGGTAGCCTCTGCGAGGCCATTGGGTATAAGATGCTCTATATTGATGCTATTAAACATGCAATATTCATCAAGTCCTTTTGATGTAAATTCTCTAGCATTAACAAGGGTAGTGAGCCTTTGCACTTTGCATTGTGTAATATGTGCTAGGAGTTTAACGAAAATTAAACGCATCGTTTGTTGTGAGCAATAGGTGATTCAATGCGTCGAATCATCCACCAGAGCCATAAATCACTTGAATGGTCCGCATTCTGCATGGATATATGTTCACTAACAACGCTTTATATTTCTTTGAAGAATGAGTTATTTACCTTTTGCATCTAAGTAAAACATGATGGCCTCAATCATGTTTTACTAAAGAAAGACTTTGTAAGATGAGTGACGTGCTTTCTTACTCTAAAGCATAATGGGGAGAGGCAGTGAAAATCTAGTAACTTTAGAAATCACTGATTGTGATAGATGTCGTAACTTCGCATTATATTAGTTCATTGTCTTGTACACTCAAATGAAGTGATGCCCACGTTAGTACTTTCAAAACGGAACATCGTGTCACAACCAATATGCCTTATGGTTATGTCAAAGTCTTTATGAATCAATCCCAATCAGTTCATTGTTTAGGTCATGGTTGTGAAAATCGGACGATTCACGAGTTGAATCGTCCGATTCGGTTCAAATAATACCAAAACGAGTTGAATCGTTCACTCAAAGCGTTTTTTCTAAGATTCGTGTTATTTCCCGTTGACTTACGAGTTTGACCAAGTTGGCAGAGGAAAATCTGTGAAAAAATTCGGAGAGTAAAGAGAATCGAACCTGATGCATAAGGTCTGCGGGAGTCTATGCTCTACTAGTGTACCAACTCGCCTGTTGGTGTTAATAATCAAAGATATATACTACTTATTCCATCAAAGGACAACATTTTAAGATGTTTTAGAGGTATTAAAAAAAAATGGTTTATATTTATAGGTAAATTAATTTCTAGATGTATTAAAAAAATTGACCTATGAATCTTCGATTCACGATTCAATATACGATTCGATTCTAAAAAAATGAAAACGATTCACGATTCGATTCACAATTTAAAAACCTTGGTTTGGGTTAATATGGATTCAGTAATTCAAGTTCCAGTGATTTACAATTCACTAGATTTATACATTAATTTTCTAAGAATATGCTTCCTTCCACATTCATTAGAAAATAATTTATAGATGCAATCAACTTCATTCTCACTGTAAGTTTCCAAAAAGGTAGGTAATAGTTCACGCATGAACACCCTTTGCACTAACAAGGTGTGGTTAGCCCTTAGTACATACAGCGCTTATGCGACTTTTAATCTTTGTTCCATCTTAGCAACAAATTTTTGAGAAGTGCTTCTCTCGATGATCCAATCATCGTAGTCATATTATAAGGAATTAGTTCAACAACTAGTGTATATTCCTTAAATTAGTGGAAGAAAAATTACTATCAGTTAGACATTTGGGTCTTGAGAATTTTAATAAGTGGTGTGGCCTTATTACGTAAGAAAAGTGGGATTCAACTCAAGTACTTAAGAGTGAATATATATTACGTTTCAGGGGAATGGTATATGTTTCACCCAATACATCTCAAGTGCTTTAGAGAATTTATGCCTCGTGTTGTCATTCCATAAGTGCAGACAGTGGATCTAGTTCAAATGAATAAGATAGTCAATTGGCCAGGCAAAGTTCTTGTTGCCATTAAAGTTTATGTGAAAATTGGCTGCTACTATGATACCTGCATTACATTGCTTGTACCAACATCAATAACTAGATGCAATTCCAACTCTTTCATTTCCGATGGGAGCTAATCCCATGCTTGGTTCATACTTGGTGTTATCACTATCAGAGACAACATCGATCTTTGTGTCATGATATATATATATATATGTCCCTTTTCACATGCTTCAATAAGTCAGTACGCCTAGCCCTCATTACTTCGGGGTTCTTTCTATTTTTAAATTTTCTACAATTAACTTAATTTGAGAAATTTCTTCATCTAAACGGGTCAAGAGAATCTCACTTTACATGTCAACCACTTACTTTAGGTTGAATAGCTTACTAAAGATAGTGGATCTCTTGTTTGCATATTTTAACATATACTGGTTCGTTAGTATATGAATGAAGTAGAAAAATGGTAGACAAATAAATCTGTCTCATGTCACTTTTTGTGAGTCCGTCCACAAAAGTTGAGATTCATATGCTTTTAACTACAACATAACTTTGTAGAAGCTACAAAGTCTAATTCAATAATCTAACCAGCGGATTACATTCCACTGTACATTCATGCTTGGGGGAAAAAAAATCATGAATATTTAAATTTCCTTCAAAGAATTTCGTTGCTCTTCAGGTGTAAATTGAGGACAATATATGTTTCCTTAGAAACATAGGAGCGTACATCTTCACCTTTTAGATGGTACATCGTCATTGGTAGAAGGTTTTATATAAGATATACTCATTTTCCACAAGGAAATGGTTTCCACGCTAGATAGACAATAACAGTGCTCAAGTACTTCTGAGACGAAAATGTCATTTCTAAGTCGAGTTGGGTCCACTTGTAAATGACCTTAATAAAAAAAAACATTAACATATGACTAATTCTAGTCTAATAATCCCAAAATCAAATTTCTCTATGGTCAAAATGAATTTCTTAGAAACCAAATTTCTTGATGGTTCCATTTGTGTCTCGGTCAACGGTCGACAATACTTAGTCAACGAGGTCAAACAAATTAATTCAGATAAATAAAACAAAACAGCACAAACGTTTCATGAAATGAATCCTAAGTATTTATGATATTCTACATATACATAATTAATAAAGTACATGTTACAATTAACAAAGTTCTAACGATTATAGGCGAGCAAATGTAACACGGCATACAAAATGAGCAGAAAAGGATAGTACATTATTTTTTTTCGGCATAATTGTCATAATAACAATCATAATGACAGACAAAAGAAAAGAAAAACGGACATGCAATTGTAAAACGTAGACATGGCAAACATCATTAGGCACATAAACGGACAAACATGGATTTTTTATTTTATTTTTTATTATTACTAAAATATGGGTAGATCAATCAATCAGTCCTTATAATATTTATACTAAATAGTAACCCGTGCTTCGCACCGGGAGTATATTTTGTTTCCGGCTATGTTAATTTTTAGCCAGTAAGTGAACGCTAAACTGTAGTAAGTCGTAACCAACTAAATTTTACTGATTTACCATTCTTTACGGAAGTTGCTTGCTAGGAGTTACAATTACAAAAAATATCCAAATTCTAAGTCCTCTGGCAAACCAAACCTCATAAGTGGCATACTATAGTAAGAATCTCAAACATTAGCCATTTATGATTTGCAGCATGGCATAGACTTGTCCTGATCTCCCAAATCATGACCTCTGAAACCCATTGAAATGTGCCCCAAGCTCTTTTCATGTAAGGTTTAGGTGGGTGGTTGTCAAGCTCCGCGAATGATTTTCAGTTACTATTGCAGATGGGTGATGATCCTTCTTCCAACTGAAAGTCGTTAACCTCGGAATCTTAAGCAACATCACAATCCGAATCGTCATCAGCATCTTCCACATCCTTCCTAGCTTCTTTAGAATCTGAAAGTCCACTGGCTGCGGAGGGTATTGCCTCGGCATCGTTTAGATCTTGAACACAGCCCGAGCACAATGCACTGTAGGAGCAGTTTGTTCGAAATGGTATAACTCCCTTAATAATGCAACCGCAATTGTCTCAGGTGTCTTATTTGTTTAAAGGTCCCGTAATCGATATTTTCTTGGAGAAACCAAACACAAATTTAGGAAAAAGGGTTACAGATAAACTCAAAGTAACTAACATTAATTACTGTAGATGAACATGATAAGTAGAGTCTACCTACCATACACTCATGTAGTCATGCTTCACTGCATAAAATTCACAGATCTATCAGTAAAAGAACATGATGGTTAGTAATATTATGTTAGTCAAATGGGGTATGCTAACAGACTGCATTTTCTACACGCAATTCTTATCATCTGAAATGAAATAACCAGACTCACTGGTAGATTTCTGATCACCCTAAGTTGACATGATGCAACTGCAATGATTTGTATTCGTTGAAAATATATTGGATACATTAATCAATTAGAAAACACACAACCACGAATAACTGGAAAGCTTACCATAATATGGTGAAATACAGAGGTGTCTGGTACTTCCACAAAGAAGAAGGTATATCCAAAGCGCGTTGTATTTACCAAATGATCTACTGTTGCAAATGTTTCAACGGGAAAAACTAAAGGGAATTTCAGCATAACTCATTTTGTTGAGGTTTTATTATTAAACAATTCTAACATTATTAGATCCAGCAGCTCGCATCATGATTAGATTAAAATCAATGTGTTGCACCAAATGGCAAAAGACAATAAAAAACTGAGTTATCCACTCTAGATCTTACACTGAGGATTAAAACTAAACTTGTGTTCAAATACCTCTACTCTAGGCTTATCCACTCTAGATCTTCTGCAAGATTCTCTTCAACATTTTACTATTCTAACCCATTCAGATTCTGATCGACATTGACCACATTTTTGTTTGTGATGTTTGTGTCAGTTCCCTGTATAATCCTGTATAGAATGATTCGCTGGAGGTATGTTAATCATATTAGTAAGTGCATAAAAAAAGACTAAGATGAAAAGTGAGGAATAATCAGATAAAGACAATAGCAGCCCAAGAGATAAATAACCAAGTAGGATCAATTTTCCTTATTGGTGAAGTGAGGTCCTAAGTTCTACTGAGCAATAAAAAATACAAATGCCATATACTAAAATGCATTATAGTAAAAAAAAAAAAAAACAGTTAGAGCATATGCACACAAAACTTTAAAAGAGATCGATGCAAACTAAAGTGAGTACAGACTACAGATGTTATGATCCTACAAAAACATGGAATTGAAACGACCAAAAATGGCAGATATAGATGAAATGATTAAAGTTTCCACCCAATAGCATCCTTAAAATTCAACCAACAGAAACAAATGCGAACCCTGCAAAAAAAAATCAGACTCTCTATTACTACGAAACTAATAAGATAAAGATTCAAATACTCCCACAATAAGATGTATTAATCATAAAAATAAATTGAACGAATTCGCTTCTTAAGACAAACTATTAAGCTAACACTTTGAGTTTGTAGAATGCTAAAGAATTGCACCAAATGATGATACAAAAAAAGAAAAAACGAAATTGACTTCTAACCTAGCTTTGTAAGATCAGATTGAAATTCGATAATTTGGAGTCAAAACATCAAACCTGCCACATTTTTTTCACACGCCCATTTCATCAAACTACTCGTAACCAGTCATCAAATAACTAAAAAAAGAAAACACAAAATAAAAAACCTAAATCAAAAATTCACCTGCTGGTAGAAAACCTCTTAATCTTTTTTCTTAAGATCCCCATAATGGAACTGTAGTTTCTTAGAGAATCCATCACCAACTAAACATGTAACTCTCCCAACAGGTTCTTAGAGAATGGAAACAAAAAAGTATAAGAGCATGGATGCCCACTTAGTTGAAGAAAACAATGTTAACTCTTGGCAGTTCTAAAGTATGGGGAACTTCAAATTTTGGATGAAAAGTTTTGTAACTGTTTTGGAATTTGGACAGTTGGTAGCGAAGAAGGAAGTGGCGACAGGCGGGAAGAAGTGGGGAGAGTTGGTCCACGATGAATGAAGTAGGGAAGTAATTTGGCAAGGTCGGTATGGGCGTTTATGGAAGGTGTAAAAAGGGTGTAAACAATTAGTTTTTTTGTTAATAGATGTGGGGCCAGAGTGAATGAGAAAGCTCTATTTCCCAATACTTACACCATAACTCTCCACATCAGATTTTAGTGAGGCCCAATGGTCCAAACTCATAGCCCAAAAATTCTACCTTCTAAAAGAAATGAATTCTACCTTCATATCCCTCATCCCAAAAATTGACAATCCTACTTCTCCAAGCCACTTTAGGCCCATCAGTCTCTGTAATACAACCTATAAAATCATATCCAAACTCATAGCCCAGAGAATGAAACCTCACCTTAACAAAATCATATCTCCTTACCAATCTGCTTTTATTCTTGGAAGACAAATATCTGATAACATAGCAATTGCTCATGAGATCATACACAATATGAGATCAAAAAGAGGGAAAAAAAGGAGACTCTGGAACTATGGGTATCAAAATATGTGAGAGCACTGCTCGGTCGAATTCGCAAGCGTTGTTATCTCAAGCTTGTTTGTCAAGTTTAGTTGCCAAAACTATAAGTCTTGATTTCTAGTCTACTTATAGCTAAGTCTCGGACTAGGATAGAAAATGTAGTTGATCTCTAGACTCCACGGCGTTCATCATATAAAGACGAAGAACTACTCAAGGAACTGGTGGAACTTCTTCGACAAAAAGGTATGTGGAGACTTGAACTTATCTATCACTCAAAAGTCTATATACTCTATCTCCTATCTTGAGAAAAAGTCGTATTGCTATATAGACTTCGATCATACACATTTGGTATTTCGAGCCGAGTTTATCTCGCTTATATTTTTCTCGAAATATGTGTTGGTAAGTTTTTGCTTTGGCCAAGTTCATCTTTACTCGTGACGAAAGTCACGTTATTGTTTCAATCTCTTGAAAATCGCTTTGATGAAAAATAGTGTGTGAATAACCGTTATATATAACATCCTCTAAGAATGTTTCAATGATTGAAATGGGAGTTTAGAATATATAACCTTGAATGGATATAAACATTGTATGTGAACTCGTACTTGTGTAAGTCCAAAATCCTTGAACCAAAGTATGCATACTTTGCTATTTAGGATAACCGGAGCTAAGTCCGCGTACCTGTATGCGTACTGTCGAAAGTTCACATCCCGTGAATTTCTGCTGGAGTTTGTGAATTGAAAACAAGCTCAGTACGGATACTTAAGTATGCGTACCCGTATGCGTACTTAAGTGGGTTATTTTCTAAAAACGGTTTATTCATGAACTAAGACATTTATAAATTAAGGAATGCATATTTGCAAACCGTAGCTATAATGTTCATGAATCGATTCGATTGAATCAAAATCGTTTTTGCTTCGATTGTGTCTTGTATACTTCTATGAGATCTAAGCAATTGAACAACTCTCTAACTAGTTCATTTGAGTCACTTGAACTAGTTATGGTGAAGATGAATAAGGTTGATATGAAAGTGCTCATATGGCTAACCATTAGTTAACTACTGTTGAACCAACTAGGTGTACACGTTTAGGTACGGTTACAAAAACCTAAATGAATGTGCATTTCATTTGTGTATGACAATTTAAGTTCGATCTAACGGTTGAAAGATATTATCTTGAATCTAATCAAATTTTCATCTAATGGTGAATATTGAATGCTTTGTTACCAAGGTAACTTAGATTGCAAACCCTGATTTGAAAACTATATAAAGGAGAACTCTAGCAACTGGGAAACCTAATCCCCTCACCTCTTGTGTGATACTAGTTGTATAAGCTAGAGTCAATTCTCCTTTAACCTTAGGTTTCTATCGAGACCTTGTAGGTTAATGACTTGAAGACTTCATTGGGATTGTGAAGCCAGACCCAACTATTTTCTCTGTAGTTGCGTGATCTGATCTTGCTGTTTCTATCGTATTTGAGTACAATCGTAAGATTGGCTTGAGATTAATTTCTCCGATAGGCAAGATAGAAAAGAAGTCACACACATCTTTGTCTCATCGTTTGTGATTCCGCAATATCTTATTTCGCTAGTCGATTAAGATTATTGTGAGGTGATTGATAATTCTAGGCTGTTCTTCGGAATTAAAAGTCCGGGTTATCGATTGGTTCCTGTTCACCTTGATTTATCAAAAGACGGAACAAAACTCGTAGGTATTTATGTGGGAGACAGATTTATCTATTCTTGTAGACTTTTCTGTGTGATACAGATTTGTTTATTAAAGTCTTCGACTTTGGGTCGTAGCAACTCTTAGTTGTGGGTGAGATCAGCTAAGGGAATCAAGTGCTTAGTATCCTGCTGGGATCAGAGACGTAAAGAGCGTAACTGCACCTTGGATCAGTGTGAGATTGATTGGGGTTCAACTACAGTCCAGACAGAAGTTAGTTTGTAGTAGGCTAGTGTCTGTAGCGGCTTAATACATTGTGTGTTCAATCTGGACTAGGTCCCGGGGTTTTTATGCATTTGCGGTTTCCTCGTTAACAAAACTTCTGGTGTCTGTGTTATTTCTTTTCCGCATTATATTTTGTTATATAATTGAAATATCACAGGTTGTGCGTTGTATCGATCAATTAGTAAATCCAACCTTTGGTTGTTGATTGAAATTGATTGATCCTTGAACATTGGTCTTTGGTACTGTTCAAGGTATTTCTCTTGTATTCAATCAGTCTCGCAGATTTTTATTTGTTTGAGTATGGATTGAATTGAGAAATTGAGATATAACTCTTTGATATACTTTTTATTAAGATTGAGTATGACTGTCTAGTTGATTCTCTTAAAAGTATATTGGAGTTAGTCCATACAGATTGCTAAGAGAAATATTGGTTGAGGTTGTTAGACCCCCACTTTTTCAAAATAAATATGGCAAAAGCCTTTGACATAGTAGATTGGAACTTTCTTTTATCCATAATGAAGAAGATTGGCTTCAATGACCAATGGTGCAGCAAAATAAAGCAGTGCATATCAACCTTTACTTCTGCTGTTCTTATAAATGGCTCACCTGACAAGTTCTTCAAACCCACCAGAGGCTTAAGACAAGGTGACCCTCTCTCACCATATCTCTTTCTTTTCTGCATGGAATCTCTTTCCAGAACTCTTATTCATGTTGAGGAGCTGGGCATTATACATGGAATAAAAATCTGCAAAGCTGCACCATCTATCAACCACCTTCTTTTTGCTGATGACTGCATGATCTTTTGCAAATCCAACTTGCCTTAAGCTCAAAACATTATGGATATCCTACAGATTTTTGGAAGCACATCTGGGCAACTTATCAATTATAACAAATCTGGAGTTTTCTTCAGCAAGAACACAAACCCAAGTCTCATACCTCTCATCAGCAACACTATGGGTGTTCAAGTTCTTCAGCTGGATGATAAATATCTAGGTTCACCACTCTTTACCCATAGAAGCAAAATCATCTCTTTCAAACCTGGAGTTGAAAAACTTAAACTGAGACTATCTAGTTAGAAAAATGTGCCTATGAATCCTGCAGGGAGGGAAGTGCTCATCAAATCTGTCACCTCATCTGCATGTATCTATCAGATGAACTGCTTCAAGATACCCAAGAAAACCTACAAAGACATCAACAATCTTCAAAGGGATTTCTTCTGGGGGAAAAACATAGAAAATCCAACTGGTTACTACCCTAAAGCTTGGACTGTAGTGTGCAAACCAAAAAAACTGGGAGGATTGGGCTTCATGAACATGGAACTTTTTAATAGCTCTATGATCACAAAAATTGGCTGGAGGCTAGAGCAAGATAAAGACTCTCTTTGGTACAAACTTATGGATGCAAAGTATTTAATAGGAAGGAATGTTCTCAACATGGACATAAAATAAAAAGATTGTGACTCCTAGATATGGAAAGGAATTCTAGAAGGTATCAGCAACATTCAACAGCACTGTGTCTGGAGAATTGGTAATGGGAGGAAAATCAAAATTTGGGAAGATATCTGGATCCCAAGCATCACCACAAGACTCAATAAACCTCCAAACTGTCCCCAACATATTGAAAAAGTGGAGTCTCTCCTTCTCCCAAATAGAAACTGGAATGTCACTCTAGTGCAATCTCTCTTCTGCAACAATGTTACTCAAGATATTATTGCTCTGGAAACTCATCCTGCTGAGGAAGACAAGATAATATGGAACCTCAATGACACATGAAAATTCTCTGTCAAGGCTCTATATAAGGCAAAGATTGACAATATTTACAAGAATGATATTATAACAGGCAACTGGGAGAAAATTTGGAACATGAATGTGGCTCCAGTTATCATGATCTTTTTATGGAAATGTGCTCATGGGATTCTCCCCACTAATGCTAAAACAGCTAGCATTCTGCATTACATTGATCCTTTATGCACCATTTACAATAGTGGGGAAGAAGAAACCATGACACACATGTTATTAAATTGTCCTGCTGCAACTTTAGTTTGGTAGGAAATCATTCGCTCTCATAACACTCACTTTGATAATACCACTATATTCATGAAATGGCTAAACTCCTAGTTTCAGACTGGGTGACCATCCAGGACTGCAACATATATGCTACTACATGCTGGTATATTTGGAAAGAGAGATGTGATATGGTTTTTAGACAAATCAAGCCAAATGCGGCAATCACTTCTATGCGCATTAAACAACATCTCTGCAATCACCATAGAATCCACAACATACCAGAGCATATTATGAATGATTTCTCTCTCTTACCTGAGGAAATAGATTCAACTATGGGCCAAAACATCACTCCCTATAATCTGAATCAGAATGTACAAACAGATTATGGGAAGATTATCAAAATATGCACTCTGCATGATCCAGAAAGCTTGAATTACTATATTGCTCTGACTATGATGGATTTTGCAGGAAACATCAATGATACCAGAGGACATCCAGGACACTCTGGAGCTTGGAGAGCAACAGGAGGTGCAGACATAGCCTTTCAATGGGCCAAAGAAATGCATCACACAAATATAGAGATACAAGCTGAAAACATGGAGATTCTAGTTCGGTTCAAGTTACTCTACCATAAAGCTGTCAAAGGAAGATTCCATCTAAGTTACTATGAAAGAAGTAATAGTGAAGAGGATGACAGTAATACTGTTATCAATCCAGTATCTTTTGTTTTATTAAGTCTTAAGCTCATCCATCGTCTTCAAAATATGGATTCGTTTAATATTGCTCTTCTATGTAAAAACAATACTGGTAGGATGAGTAGTCCTTCCATTGAAAACTCTATGTATCAGTCTTAGGTGCTTCTCTAGCCTAAGTTTTTCTATAAAAAAAAAAATTTTAGTGGGGCCAGAATGAATGAGGATTGAGTATAGAGTTTTAATTATCATCTTGTTAGATAGATAGATATGTATATAATAAAACTTAATGATCAAATATTCATAATGGAATATAGCAGACTCGGTAGTACATAATAGGCATTAGGCAAGCAAGTACATGGATTAGATAAAAGAAATAAAAAAAATCTATCAATGGAGCAGAACACAGAAAAGAGGCAAAGTGAGACACAGAGAAGATGTCAACATCAAATGATACACAAAAACGTACTACCTTCGTCCCACTATTAGTTGATCTACTTTATAACTAAATAGTGGGACGGATGATGAAAATATATGTATCATCATGGAATCACATAGCATACATAAAAGAGTTCAGGCATAGATACATAGAAAACATAACATGATCATCATAACAGACAACTTCTCTTCAATCAATCACATGTTTGAAACAATAAAAATAAAATAAAATAACACTGACAAGTTTAGGTATATCAATCGAGGTCTCTGTTGACTCTGTTCAATTTACTCTGTGCGATCCACTAGAGTATCCGATTGAAATGATATAAAAAAGAAATTGAAGTACAGATCCGATGGATATCACGGCTGATTTCGTACTGTAAATTGATATTAACCAAACATAGACGGTGGGAAGAGCTCGTGATAACGTTTTGTATAGAATAATTATAGAGAAAAGTAAAAAGGCAGAGAAGAGAAGAATTTTTATTGATTAGGGTTCAACATATTACATACGTATAGTATCCTTTATCAATGCTTATACAATAGTAGTGTTTAGTGTGTCACCCAGCGGTTAGGATACGTTGGATTTTTCAACTAGCGGCTGTGATCTTCTGTTCCCTCCCAGCAATCTCTTCATGTTCCTAAATAATATTTTCATCTTAATTTCCCTATTCTATAACGGATCATAAACCCTAGATGCCTTTATATTCTCTGTTCATCGTCTTTTCATCTTAGTAACAGAAGGTATTCCCAATCCATATTTTCATATTTTCATCTTATCCCAATCAAGTAGATAAAATCTTGACTTTGTCTGAACTTGAATTTTTGGTTTTTTTTAAAGGTTATTGGTGTCTGATTGTGAAGAGGTTTTGTTTTTTTTGTTGAAGTAAATGGCATTTACTGTTGTTCTGACATAATTTTTTTGGTTGATGAGTATTAAAGATAATTCTTTGAGTTTTACAAAGAGCTTAGATTTTGTGAAAGTTTCTTCTTTGTAGAGGATTAATAAGTCCCTCAAGAGGAAGGAATTTGAGTTTTGATGGCTATGATGCTGCTCAATTTCAACCTGCGTCCAAGGAAATCCTCTCTTAGGTAATGAATTTATCTGAATGTAATATCAATGTTAATAATGGCCTATTTTCGGTTTTGTGTTCTATTTGATGTGGATTTTTTTTTTATTGCAGTGATAATTTTCTGATTTTTTTATATTTTTTTAACTTCATGTAGCATCCAGGTAGAAGTACTGTGAATCTACATGTAAAACTATAAAGAGGAAAACAACGCTCTTCATAGTGATCATCCGATTAGGATTCATACAATGACTCTGACAAGCACTAAGGATGTTCCGGCATAGTGGAACAGGTAAATATATCACCCTTATCTCAAATTCATATTATGATTTACATTAGTTTTTAGTGTCTGGGATTGTGAAGCAATTTTCGGTGGAAACAATTAATTGTTCTTATAGAAGTGTATGTGTGCTTTCAGGCAAGATACCACATAATGCCGTAGTTCATTCCCAGACGGCCCTAGCGACTTGGTGGGTATCTTTGCAATCAAGTTTTGGTTGATATTTGGTTTTCTACATAGCCTTCTTTCATATACCCACCATCACCACCAACACGCATACTCCACTCAATCTCCAGGTATCACTCCTGTCGCTATTGATTTATAATTTCGATTCACTTTCGAGTTCTTGATTCGGTATGCCATTTAATTTGAATTTGGAATAGTTGTGTAGAGAAGATAAAAAAAATTACTAATATGTCAATAAGATTAATTATGAAATTTCACTATTCTTATTTTTGGATGGAGCACTTTTTGGATATTGATTAGACTCCTTGCATTCTTTGGTACTCACTGTTTCTACTTAATAACGACTCTCAATGTTCACAAGGATAATCAAAAGTAAGTATGTCAGCATTCTCAGTCCAAATTTACATTTTTTGAAGTTTAAAAATAGGGAGATTTGTCGGTAATATCCCAGACTAAACTATTACTTGCATTGAAAACTTCATTCACTCAAAACAGATGGTTTTCATTTCTTTTCCATGGCCAATCTTTTCATATGCTTTACTGATTTCCATAATTCCTGAGGGGTTTTTCGATCTTCCCTCCATAAAACATTGCTTGATTGGTAAGTCAAGATGTTTTATTGTATGTTTTTTCTTCCTCAATGTTTCTTATTGTTGTGACACTAATTTTTTGTCAGCCTCGATTTCTTTATCTACTTTGAACAATGGGATTTTGGGATGCAAACATTTACAGGGAGAATGAATTTGGAATCCAGAGGCGTATTACAAAAATATAACGTGCAATCAAATACAGATGCATCAAAACTGCATGAAGTATGGTCGACCCCATACATATTTTTTAAAGTGGAGATGGAAGCCAAATTACGGTGAACTACCTATCTTTTATCCAGTTCAGTCCTTGGAGCTTCTCTGCCCTTGCATCATTCTCAGAGGGAAATCTTTGTCATTTGTTTGATATTCGGTTGGCATGAAATAAATGCAGTCTTTGTTGTGTCTCTTCTCTCAGGTAATAGTTCATTCTCCAGTAATCAAAAAGAAATTCGCATTTGATGTATTAGTATATGGCATGAGTGAGTCGAAAACCTCATTTAATCATTTATAAAGTCATTAGTGTCGATAAGAACCATTACGTCTGAAATTGCGAGTCCATTATTAAAGAATGATGGATGCAAAATGTAACTTTCAATTCGCCATTCTATTGGTTTATATTACCACAAGAGAAATAATCCATGCACTACTTTTTGAGGCAATTTATCATATTATTATGTAGATTCGATATTTATAGGATAATTTTAGTGGAATAAAATTTGTGAGTATATTTGGGCAAGCTTTAAAGTTAAGTTTATACTGAAGTCTATGAAATGTTAAGCTTAGAAATTTATCATATTATTTTTAGTGGAATTTTAGTGGAATAATATTGATTTACCTTACTCTCTGTAACGTTGTTTTATGTTTTATAGGTTCCAAGGCTGCCAATTTCCATCAAAAGAAGAAAAAGGCATCAGTCAACTGGAAAAAGGTAATATTTCTTTTAGTTGCATCCCCCTCAATGTGCGACTCAAATATTGAATCTGTTTGTGATTGCAGCATTTGTCAAACACCTAATATATTATCACATATTACTTAAGGACGAGTTACCTAAAGAGCAAAAAACCAAGAAGGAAAGTAGTGGAGGTGACACTGCTTATCATTTGGTTTCAATGGGTTTAGAAAATTTGAGGATCGCATTTGAGGTATCTCTGCTTAAACTGAACTATAAGATGTACACACACAAATGTGACCTTTGATACTGACATTGGAAATAACCAGAGCATTTATGAATATACATGAGTTAAGGATCTTTAAAGGCATAAAAGTATCACAAAATCACTTTTGCTTATGACTCATATGAGTAATCACCGTTGACTATCTCTATACTCACAGTTGAATATCTTAATAGAGAGTTTCCGGAGAGCACTATATTTACTAGATATCGTTAGCAAACAGTGTTAGAGAGCAATGAATTTGTAGCATTTCTTTTAAGCTCAATTTGTTTACTCTACTGGCTTCTCAATTAACTTGGGCTCCTGTGTTTTTGGTGATTATAAAAACACAGTATTATACATGAAGGGTGAGGTTCGCCGGAGTCCTAGAGTCATCAGCCAACTGCGCGACTTTATGTGCAAATGCAGTCATCATTTATAGCATTTACATTTCTGAGGCTCATTTAGAGAGTATGGTTACTTCTAAGGCTAAGAACATTGAAATCCTTCCAAAAGTTTAAAGTTTAGTACATTTCCTACAAACATTAAAATGTTGCCGAAACTTTGAAATGTTGTTCACATTTGCACTTCTCGGGCTATAAAAATTTAAGGTTGCCGATAATATCTCAGGCCACTGTTAATTGCTATAAATTTATGTGCAGTAGGAAGGTTCCTTTTTTTTTGTCCTTCATATCGGTTTTTTGTTAAATGTATTATGAAATAGGTATCTTTTGACGTTGTTTGTTTGTACTGGTGATTTTAGTTTTCATTGTACTGCTGGAATTTGGTTTTGATGTTATGTGACTAAATAAGGTACAAAGTTTATTATAATTTCCCTCATTGTATGTTGTGGCTTTGGTTATTGTACTCTGACTGTTAATACCTTCTCAGGTCATTGAGGCTTCCAGCATTCTCGCTTTGAATTTCATGAGAGGGGTTAGAGTGATATCACTTTATGTAAAAGAATATGATCCTGACAGAATTTATTATCAACTCAGACATATAAAAAGGGTTTCCAAACTTTATGCAAAACATTTCTATTGTTAAAACACAGCTCATAATATCCCACCAAAAATGGAGCATACATACCTATTTAGGAATCTTAACTTGGAGTATCTGGAATTATATTTGATACATTGGCCAGTATTGAATTCAAGTTTGTATGGGTATCCATGGGAAAGTAACAGATGTAGATGTTTGGCTTCTCCAAGCTTATCGGTGTTAGCAACTAATTCTGCTAGAAGCTACGATATTTATTCAGTAGCACTACCAATTAAAGGCATATTTTCTTAATTGATGTTTTCACTATCAAAGAAAGTTGGGGGAGAAAGTCAGATTGGTTTGATTGAAATTTCGGAGGTCCTATGTGTCTTTAGGAAAGTGAATGTTGTAATTTACGTGCGAGGTGAATTCGCGTAATTATTTTTTTTTGAAACAACGGGTACTAGAAAAACGAGATTCTACCTTGCCCTGTGTGCAGAATTTCTTTCGTTCCAGTCATAAGGTGTGCCAGAAACATTGAACGCTCGACATCATTGGTGAACAAAGAACGTCTAACAGAAGCTAGACGCACTAAGCATTCCAATCTCAGTAAAGATGAATGTTGTTCATGTAATAATGGTCCAAAAATTACGCGGAGGATATACAGAAAAAAAAGTAACAGATTCTAACTTGATGGATTTTAATTAAACCAACTTGATCAGAACCGTTTTATGATTATCCATGGATTTAGTTTTTGTTGTTTCTCAATTTGGGAGTTGATGTTAACGATCAAAACCTTGGTTTGGTTATTACTTCATGATGGGGTATTTTTCCTCTATCCCTTCTTTTTCTTTCATATGGTTTCTTTTTCCCGACAAGAAGAGTCCAAATTCTGGCATTTCCATTCGCTTGAGTGTTGGTCGTTCTTTTTCCTATTATAAGAACTGTTTTGTGCTCAACTCAAATATAGATGATAAAAGAAATTTGAAACTCCTCCCGGCTGACATTTCACGAAACAATTATTTGGGAATGTTTCTTCCGAAAATGTGTATTGAGTGTTAAACGCGGTGACCGGAGATCGCGCCACTGTGAAATAGCCCGTGCCGTTACGGCACAGGTGATTCCCTGGTCTATATTATAAGGGACAATGGTGTTTTCCCATATGGACGTCCATCTACAGTTAGGACACGTAAAGGACGATTTAGATTGATTTATGTTTTTCATTTACCCACTGGATGAAAATCTACAATTTAGACACATAAAGGATGGCCAAGATCGATCCACGTCTTACCCAATTTCCCTTCGCTTTCTCATTTGTTCAACGCACATGGCACATTTACTCGACGAGTTATTCTTAGCATTCAATGTGAAGACGTTTCTTTTCGTTAGTGAAACGTTTTTTGTGAAATCCAAATGTTTTATTTGGATCCGAGAATTTCTCTCCACGTCTCTCATCATATCGCCTTCTCCATTATCTTTGAGATTTAGAAATCTTGAAGAAAATAACTCAAGTTTGTATTAGAAATTAGCAAAGTTGTTTTTGTCGAATATCACAGATAATGAGTTAGCCTACTTGGAATGTTTCAGTCTCACATTACATGAGTATGTATTTTGCCTATGATTGGTACATCGAATACCATTTTTGGTGTGGGATTCAATGAGAAAGCATTCAAATCAGACATTCGCATTCACATTATGTCTAATACCAATTGCACTGCAAACTGTCTTGCTCATTTTCCAAAGTTATGAATGACGGATTCAGAATTATTAAGGTCTTATGACTACCGTCCGTTCCATCACTATCGCCCACCATTCAGCAAGGACTGGAGAGGTGGAGGAGCTTCTCTATTCAAGTTCCCTGCAGCACCAGAGCTGCTAAGGTAACCACGATTATATTTTGTGTAGTACGGTTAATGATTTAATTAGTGTTGTGATTTTTTTTTTAGTTTGTTAATGTTGGTTTGGGGTATTTGTATTTGTACTCAGGTTCCCAATATCAATCTTTTATCGTCGAAAAAAATTAGGGGAGATTAAATGCTAGACATAAAAGAAGGCCAAAGCAGTACTACTTTGTATCGATGGTAAGTCGGTTATGGACAAAGTTTTGAACATTTTTGTTTGGTTTCATTGGTTCGAAATTTGGAATTGCGGTAAATGTGTATCATATATGCCTATTCTAAACCAACAAATTGTTAGACAAAATCATATCAAGATCCTGAATTGTGACAATCGAATATTTTTTTTGAAACTCTTAAAAATCCAGCTAGACAAAAACTCCCAAAGTGTGGTCTAATATGCGATAATGCATCTTAGGTTCTTAATTGAACAATGTATTGTGGTGATTAAGGATGATACGAAAAAAAGACCGGTTTCATTAAATTTTTTTGATCAAATTGTTTCAGGATAAAGACTTGGTCGTTGAGGTATATAGTTTTACATAAAAAAAAATCTTCGAAGGGGTAGGATTTGATTCCGCCTTGCACAGAGCAACTTTCTGTTGGAGCTGTATGGCCCCTCTTTACAAGTGTTCTGCGTTTTCTATTATACTCCCTTTGTTTTTGCAGCAACCTGTAGCTTCTTGCCATAGATGAAGCGCGGGAATTTGACTCGAAGGTTTGTTCATTTTACGTAGCTAAATAAAATTATAACTGATAGAATCCTTGGCTTTTCTTCTTTTTCTGCTCAGTCTTAGATTTTTCAACCATTCGAACTTCAATTTCTTATCCTAAATCTTGAACCAAACTGAACACCTTGCACATAATTAAGTGTATTAGATACATGCCAAAACAAATTACGAAATGATGATCATAGTATCATACGTCTCAAGTTATTCAACATATTGCCGTTGCATTTCGTCAATATTTTGGACTACCCTTCCTTTGATACTCTCACCATTTTTAAATATATATACTATATTTTTTGGAATTAATACTCGCCGAAGTAGACGGCCAGGTGCCGCCACGAAGTAGACAAACTAGCCAATCCGAGTATTTTTGTAAATTGTAACACACCGTGTAATGCGTATGCTAGATGCAAATGAAGCTATGAACTGATATGCATTTTATCGTCCTAATGATATGTCTCACAATGAACAGGAGCACTTCCTCCCAGAGAAATCATATGAATGGACCTAAATATCCACACCGGGAACATCATATACGTTTTGAAGGAGACGTCGGGGACTAAGAGCTGATGCATACGAGCAGATGTGCCAGTTCCAATCAGGAGACACAAATAACCCACACCAAAATTCTTTTGCCCATTGTACGTAGAGATTCTTTTGATTAGGCATGAAAATGAGTGGATGAAGTTGCATCCGGGACGAAAGTGCGCAATAATTAAGACTATCTGAATTTTATTCATGGAAAATGAAAAAAAAAAATGTATGCGATTTTTATTTATTTATTTTGAAGCATTCTATGAGAAGGTTGAACGTCAATGATGTGACAAAGGAATTTTATTGCATACAAGGATATCATAAACACATGAATGGCACTATGGTAAGTGGAATCAAATAAATACACATACTTTTGGGTGGTAACTGGTAAGATTGTTTAGGGAAAAAATAAGCAGGACCAAACATGGGTTACTATTTGCCGATTGATTTTTTTTCTTTTTCTTTCTTGCCGATGTTTTGATGAAATTGATTTAAGTGTGACAATAAATTCGGTGTTGATTGTTGACCCACTGTAGAGCTATATAGAAAAAATAATCGAATTTCACATCTAAGCTTATTTGCAAAGGCAATTCATTTTAAAATGTCTGCATTATTTTATATTTATACAGGATGCAATATATATTGAATTTTCATTTACTAAAACGTTTAAATATGACATCTAAAAGGGACAAGGGTTGAAGCTGAGTGGTTTTTCGATGAAGAGCATCAAAAGGTTAAAACGATGAATCGTAACATCAGCTTCAAGGGTTACAGTGTTCTGTAGTGCAAGCACACTCGGCCGAAGCTCCGAATCCCTGTTATCTAAAAATGAGAATTAACTTTCTTTTTTTCATGTACGAAGAAGAAGTAATCTTAGGGCAATTCCTATGGCAATGAACAAATTTTTTTTTTTAAACCACGTGGATGAACAAACTGTGTTTTTCACTATGGAAAACTAGACCAAATTAACAGATTTGGTTTTTCAGGGTCCCACTAATATTTCTTTTCAATATAAAATGTTTTGTAAGATAAAGATAAAAATAAAATATAAAATAATATATTTGGTGAGATAAAATATGATAAAGTGAGATAAAAAAGGATAAAGGGAATAAAAAAGTAGTAAAGTAATTGTTAGGAATCTGAAATTGTAATGGGCAAGGGAGGAAAACACGCCAACGTTTTTCCTTCCAACGCCCGCGATTTTCCTTCCAACGCCCGATCTTCCCACCATCGCCCGCTCTTTCATCAAGCGCGCGCTACATCATCCAACTCAATGAACAAACCAACAAATTTGTTGGTTTGAACATCCATTTTTCATGTTTGTTGATTCCACAGTGGGATCAAAATCAACAAACTTGATGGTTTGTTCATTCCATAGGAACTGCTTCTGGCCGTTGCTACGTGGCACTGTCGTAACATGCGAGAGCCGTTACGAATTTATTTAGTAACACGAAGTTGTAACAGCTTCAAACCGTTACGATTTTTTTTGTAACAGCAAAAAATTACTGTCGGTCAACATTGACCTAGTCAAAATTGGTCTTGGTCAATGTTGACCGTCAGCTCATTACCTGCCGGAAATATGCCGGAATTCCAAATAGCCTGCATACACATTTCATTTCATCCTCCACACTCAACCATATTTTCTTCAATCAAATTCACCTCACATTCAATCAATTCTTATCACATTCAAATCCATTCATACAAAAAAGAACTTATATTCTTCTAAGTACCAAATTTTATTTGTGAAGTATCAAATACTAAGGAAATATACAAGAATTACCTATGTTCAGTACATTGAAATTCCTATCTTCACAAATTCATCTAACTTGGAATATACCTAGAAACTTACAAAACTTGCAGCTGCTTTTCAACCTAATGACTGCCTTGTTTTCCAACCTTTCTGCTCCAAACTTGCTGCAGCAGAGCATCATCCAGTTAACCTGCGAACACAAAAAATATATACGTAGATGTTAGAAGTATGCACAACAAAACTAGATGGGAGAAATTATGAGGTTACTGCTGCAAGGAAGTAAAACCATAACCTAAACCTGCAAATAGTAAGGTACAAATTAAGATTCTAAGTTCTCTTACTTTAGTGCATTCTTGGTTTTAATGTCAGCTACAATGTGGGGAAGTCCCATAGCTGGATCCTCTGCTCTCTGTCCCTCTTTACCATTTTTCTAAAATTTATGGTTTTCATTTATGTGTGTTAAGTGTTAACCTATTTGCAAAGCTGAAATCAAGAACAGAAATTGCCGACAAAATTAAAAAAAAAAAAATCAAAAGTAAAAGTAAAAGTAAAGGAAGACAAATGTCATCTCGTTAATGCGTCTGAGTACTCACTTAGTTGCATCTTCAGCTTTGGATGCAATTCCATTAGTATCCATCACACAACTGAGTGCCATCCAGCGTCAATTATAACAAACTTTGAGAAAACTCCACATTTCTCGAAACTGCAAATATGAACAATCAAATTTATGTTAGTCCACCCCGCATAGGAAATATGATATGATTCATTGAGATGGACTATGCAAAAGATGATGCATATCTGATGAAACCATTCGGTCATTACACTATAATGAGCCACTGAAAATACCCTACAACTAAATTGACCTACTCTTATCATACTAGCAAAATATAAGCAACATAATCACATCTGCAGGAGTATTGCAGGACAAACTTTAGGCAGCGCCGGAACTATAATTAAGTTGATCCAATTTTAACTATCATGAAATGCACGTCATAGACCATCACCTTTAGGAAAGCTGCAGTTACTTAATAATCAGCAGACTCTGTTGATGTTTAGTAGAAAGGATGCGATACTGCTCGACGATCTGTGAATCATTAGGAAAATTATATAATCAGAAGATTAGCATGTTAGTACTAAATACCTGACAAGCTTACAAAAATACTCCAGCAAGTAGTAAGTAGATGACCACGTGGCTGACCTGAAAATCCACATTATATTTGTGTAAGAAATTCACTTTAATGGTGAATATGATGTACTAAAATTTATGTAAGCTCACCTCTGTGAATATGCAGAAACCTCCATTGCACACCGTGCAAATCTGTAGCCACAGGCTCCTGAGAGGGTCTTTGCTGTTTATAATCCTACATCACAAAGTACCATCAAGCTCCAACAAAATTTTATTATAGAGGAGAAGCGAAAAAAAAAACAGAATTCTTACTAAAGGCGGAAAACAATCTTCTGTGGCTCTTCAAGGCACAAAAAAACCACCATGGGTGCTGGTGTCCGAAGCTGTTAAGGTTTTGCAGAACATGTGAGGAGTCGATTTCGATGGTAAATCTCCAACCCCTTCTTCCTATGCTCCCACTTCATCTTCATTGATGGTAAAATTACCTTTAAAAGTTGTTAGAACAGCGTCGTCAGCACTACAGAAGCAATCCCAACCCCTTGTAGCCTCTTTAAAAGGATGTCATATTTGCACCTGATTACCAGCACGACAATCCTCTTTTCTTCGACTGTGCACACACGAGCAATAAAATTAAACTACAACATTAACAGCCTAAAAACATAACAACAAATTTTAAGCCAATTAAAAAACATAACAACAAATTCTAAGCCAATTAAGATCCAAATACTACATTTAAAGATCATTACACTATTAGATTCCATTTAAGTTGGTTACCAATAAACATATACTCGGTATTAATAAGGGTACAGAGCAGCATTCTTGATAAGTGATATGCAATAAGGAATTATTAATGATTGTTCTTTTGATATGATAAAAAATTCCAGCCAAAATTTAAGTGGCAGAGTTAAACGAACCACCACGGCCCACATGCATGTTGCACATGATAAACACATTCTCCCCAAGTTGTTATATATTAATATGCAGAATAAATTTACATACCTTAGCCTTTTGGACTGGACGGCCTCTAGATTCATCTTTCATATCGACGGTGGATGTCATGATCTCTACATTTCCAATTAATCACATAAAAACTTAAGCCCAAGGAAGATCTTCTTAACAATGAAAGTAAGTCAAACATAACTAAATACAAGACGACAATCTTAGTCTTCTCAACTGCAAGTCCATTGTTTTTAAGAATCTCCGCAATTGTCACAACAGTTGCAATTGCTGCAGATACACCAGAAATATACATATAAGTTGTGTGGCTTTTAAGATACAAACCGGAAGCAGTACAAAAGCATTGTAGTGCTGATAGAACAACTTGCATCAGTTCCGCCCCCCCCCCCCCATCAACCAAACATGTACGAGAAAAGGGAATAAGCTGTGAAAAAAATGAAACTACTTGTTCTATTTAGGTTGCGCAGTCAACCTCAGGAACACTCAGTGACTAGTCAATATGTTCAGTGTTTATATATGTTCATCTGTGTCATTGACGGAATTTATTCCTGTAAAACATAGTCATTTCTATGTAATCGCAAAAATCATGTTTATCTTGACAGAGATAAAATTTACAATAATTAGTGATTTATCATTCCCTAGATTTAATAAATGCAAGATGTGTCTTATTAACCTTTCATTTACCTAGTCCGATTATCTATCGATTTTCTACAAAGAACTTAATGATTTATCTCTTCTAGAAAACTACCACAAAGAAAGAAATCAAGATATGCAAACTAAGAGTGTAGCTGGATGATCAAGAACAAACCATCCTTTTACCAATAGCCTCTCCACCACCATCTGATATCTGACACTTGAGCGACCACCACTGCTGCTGTAACGCCGCTGGTGCTGCAACGTCGTTAAGTTCTTCCACCAACTTCATAGCATAACAGCATCATCACCATTCCTACTTCATACGCATTCCACCTATTCTTCAATCAATCATAAACCATCTGAATCAATCAAGCACAAACACCATCTTCATCTCAGAAACACCATCACAACAACCACATCTTGTCCTAGTCCTCATCATATTTTCCATCCAAAATTAACAGCAACACTACCATCTCTTCACATTGAAATCAATCTCACACCAAACTAGCTCACAATTTCACCTGCAAATCAACTCAACCCACGACTTCATTAATGTTCTCCATCCTGAATCTGAGAATGACCCAATTGCAAACCTTAACTACCAATTCTTCTTCTCATAAATCGACCACAGATCCATCTTATACAAACCCTAAAGCATCATCAATTCCTCAATTCAAATCAGTTCAAACCCCTAAAATCAATTGAACCCATCTCTATTACTCAATCACCAGAAGAAATCCATATTTAATCTTCAGTTTTTCATCTCTTTCTCGCCATAAATCAGCAGCAGAAATCATGAACTCTAATCATATGTTCTTCGCAGCATCAGAATCTATCAATCACAACACCCCCCTCTTACATCTGCTTCACTAATCATCGGAAGAAAAAGAAGATTAAGATTAAAAAACAGAAAAAGAAAAAGAAAAAGAAACCTATAGATCAATTGTAACCCTAAAAAACAGATTCAGAAACCCTAAAATCGAAAAATGGATGATAAAACACTTACCCGGATAGAAACTGTAACCGATCTGCTATGATTGAAGATCTGTTATGCAATCCTATGAAACTGCAATCGATTCAGGGATGATTGAAGTTCTTGAGAGGAAGAGAAGAGAGTCGGGAGGAGAAAAAAAGAGAGACGTGAAAATGGAAAATGAAATGGAAAAGTAGAATGAAACTATCATATGCACGGGAGGAAATATCCCCTAGTACAACCCATCTTGGGTGGAAAAAATGTAGCAGCATGTGAATGGCACACGCGCTAGTATTCTTGTTACCGGCTCTAGTGTGACCAAACGTGTGAGTAGCATGCGTAAAAAAGTAGCCTGTTACAATAACGGCTGCGCTCTGTTATGAATACTGAAAAAAGTTCGTAACGGCTACGGCCTGTTACAACAGTTTTGAAACGCTCTTTGTAACAGAAAAATTCATAACGGCTGCTGGGCCGTTACGAATTTTAGTTGCGAATCCGGAAAAATGGTGTAGTGTTACTTCTTCACAAACTCTTAAGGAAGATTAATAATTGAGTTCTTTTCATAGTTTGGATTACGTGAAAATAGGATTTCAAAAACATGGAAGTAAAATCAAATTCAGCACACCCAATTTTGGGTTTGGGTGGAAAAATAAGACTATAGGTATCGATGGATGTCCGAAAATTTGTTTGAATTCACATTCAGAATATCAAATATTATTTAAAAACAGTTTTCAGAATTCGATTTGGATTTTTCATCCAAAATGCGACTAACTTGATGCGGATTCAGATATGATGGTTTTCGCATTTGAAATATTTGTATCCAAAATTTTATGCATAAATAGATATACATATATATATTTTTTAAACCTACAAAAGTGTATATCAAATTTAATTTTTAAATTTTTCTTTATTTCACTAAAATATAATTTATAGATTCTAATTAATTTTTTTATGCAATGATAACTTTCCAAAATAATTTAAAAAAATTATTGTTTACTTTCTTATGATTTCGGATCGGATAATTGTCTGTTATTCGAATGAAGTTCGATACTAATTCGAGTGAAAAAAACACATATATTCGAATTACAAATCGAACTTGGATATCGTATGAGATTTTTCGAATTTGGACATGAGTATTTGTAATCTGCACATATCCTTTTACACTCTTAAGTAGGACGTAAATATTGAAAAATCTGAAAAAATATGTTAAGTTATTTCAGGAAAAACCAATCGGTTGTGAATTGGATGGTTAAAATTAATAGCCCTATATGGGTTATCAGCCAAACAAAAAATTATTTCTGAAAAAGTAAATAAATGAACATCGTAGATTTTTGAAGCAAGTAAGTGATCACGGCATGATATGGATGATGAACTTATTGTTTTTATTGATAGTTAATTTTGAAAAGGATCACGCGGAGGAATATTCTTTGTTTCAAACAGAAATACTCCTTCCGTTTCTAAAAAAGAGATACTATCACTTTTTGAATTTGGCCTATTTTTAGGCTAAAATGAAAAAGTAACAGTATCTATTTTTCAAAATTGGAGGTAGTATACACCAATAAGGCAAGCATAAAACACGATCAGAAACAAACATTTGGCATCAACAAGAACAAACTAACGGCACGGGTCATATCCTAGTATATGTATAAAGAAAAACCTTTAGGCTTCTAGTTGGGCCATATGCCCTACAACATAGTCCAAATATTTACGGTAAGAAACGAGGGTTTTATCAATAAACTAAGACTTAGTTTGGTATTGCTGCGGCTTTTATAAAAGCACTTTTCTGCTGTGCGTTGCTGTGCTGTGCTGTGAGAAAAAAGCAGTTAGACGTTTGGTAAAATTTTAATTAAAGTTAAAGATGATTAAAAAGGCAATCAAAGTGTGTTTGGTAAAATATGAGATTCAACCATGGTTGTGGCAAATGACAAAAACAGACATATTTCTGAAAATAGTTTTATTCAATTTTATTGGGTTTAAAAATAATTATTTTTTTTTACTATTAAATATTAAATTTACTAATTGTTACTATTATTATGATTGTTAAACAAAATTATTTTACTTAATCACTTTTTAAAACAAAAAATTAAACTAAAATTAAGTAATTATTTAATATTGAACATTATTTTCAAATTATTTATATATCGCTAAGAAAAATTATTTTTATTTGTTTTTATTTTTATTTTTATTTTTATTTTTATTTTTATTTTTATTTTTATTTTTGACAAATTAAATGAAATGGTATCATAAAATAGTTTGAAAATAAATTATAATAATTTTTAAAGAAAAAGTAATTTCTATTTAAAGAATAAAATATAAGAAATAAAAAAGTGATTGTATATATATTTAAGGGTAATTTTTGTCATTTACAGAATAAAATAGGGACAAAAAGGATAAATTAAGCATTAAATTTTGGTGGGACCAAATCTTATGCTTTTGTAGCTTTTAAAAGCTCCTCCTCCATAGCTTTTAAAAATTGAGGAATTTGGGAAGTGCTTTGGATAAAAAGCACTTTGATTTTTTTTACCAAACACCAATTTTAAAAATTATTGAAATATATAGGTTTTGAATGTGCTTTTGGAAAAATAAATACATTACCAAACCCAACCTAAGTCGGGACTCGTGAATTCACCCGTACAAAACCAGCATTATTAAAAGTCGGAACTCGGGAATTCACGCGTACGCATATTAATTAATTAATAATTAATAATAATAATATGATTTCAGGTGAAAGCTAAATCAAGCTCTCTTTTTAAAGCTTCTTGCCCCACCAAAAATTATTTCAACCAATAGAAACCTTATGTTTTTTCACACCACCAAAATTTTATATTTTCCACACCACTGAGTCTCGATCATATATCAAAACAATTCCCCCTAGGGCCCCTACTACTACCACCGTTCTACACACCAAACCCTAAACTGCAAACTAAGTCCTGGGCTGTAACACCACCATTTCCGCCATCACCAGAACTCATAATATTTAATTGAAGTAACTGATCAGCTATATTTGCTAGGGAACAGTGATAAGATTTTAGGGCTAAACAAAATCTAAAGTTGGTGATGAAATCTAGGGTTTGAGAGACAAGTTGAATACTTGGAGTTCCCCAAACGGAATGGATCTCTCTTCAAAACAGGAACTTTAACATATATTTACAGTTTCGTTTTAGTTTTCAATTTTTGGTGTTTTTGGATTTCAATGATCAGTTAAAACAAATAATCAGGGGTTTGCTCAATTTGTTTGGTTTGAATTAGGTTTTCTCTCACTTTCGAGTTAGCAATTACTTCACAGTGTTCACACCAATTACAGGCATGACGTTGTCGATGTAAGAATCTCAGTTCTCCAATTCGCTTTCATGTCCACTATTGTCTACTTTTGTTATCTATATCGAGCCTGTTCCTCTTCTGAATCTCTGCTTATCAGACATAGTTAAGCAAACTCTCTTATCTGAATATAGTAAATATAGGAGTTCTCGAGTTGCATCATCGTGTTTCATATGTTTCTGTGTATTAGTTATGGTTCGTTATGATCATCGAACTCTTCTAGAGTTGGAGTTCTCGAGTTGCATCATCGTATTTCATACGTGCCTATGTGTTAGTTGGGGTCCATTAAGGTATTGTTGGATTTCCTATGAGCTTTCGTTAATGTCGAATTGACTGTCAATAGTGAAGATGTCTTCTTCAGTTTAGACCCTTTTGAAATTTGTGTTAAATCTTTCTACCCATACTCCTGGAAAGCTTGGCCTCTGTATATATCTCTCTCTTTCTCTTAATTATTCAAATTGAATTAGTGAATTGGTTGTTTACTTAATTAGGTTTGCATTCGTTAGTTTGCTTAACTAATTTTTTGATTGACCTTTTCAGGTCCTTTTACTCGGATATGAGGTTGATAGATTTAGCTAACAAGCAAGGATGGTGATTTTACTATATGAGTTATATGCATAATGCATTATGATTGAAGATGGTAAAGTCCGTCCAGAAGGTAAAGTTCCACTTACCAAATTTAATGATGATAAGCGCGTGCAGATTCAGATTTATTACACAGTCGTTGACCAAGAAATGCCCTGATCCTCCATTGAGAACTCCAGCTGAGAAGGCTTCCATGTATGTTCTCTATCTTCAACAATGCCAAATACCAATGTATGGTAAGATTTAAAGATAATACTCCTTCCGTTCCACTTTAGATGATGTTTTTGAAGTTTTCACGTAGATTAAGAAATGGAGAGATATGAAGTTTTTCCATCTATACCCTTAAAAAAAGTCTTCAGACATTAATTGTTATTAGTGCATTTAAAAATAAACTTATAGTTCCAGGACAAAAAGTAAGGGTGTTATTGGTAGTTTTGTGGGGGAAAAAAACAACCCTAAAACATCATCTAAAATAGAACGGAGAGAGTATCAAAATAGCTAAATGATTGAAATACAAAATAAACCAACTCCATACCTGAAATGGCAACCAACTCAAAAGAGAATGATCATGGAAAAAAGTAATTAAAAGTAAAATGGCAACCAACTCAAAAGAGAATGATCATGGAAAAGAGTAATTAAAAGTAAAATACAGTATGTGTCCAGGAAGAAAATCATTTGAGTGTGCCAACCTAAAAAAAAAAAGACTGCATATTGCTTAGAAGTCTCTATAAAGTCTCCTTATTTTTAGTATTAAGAGGTTTATTTGTTATATATCTACCGCGCTTCCAGGATAATTTGAGCAGACTTTTGATTAATATGGTGTAGTTCAACTGGCAGTGGGTCAAAGATCTTCTCCTCATTCATTGGTTTTCTTGAAAGTAAAGATCAAAGTGATGGAACCGAGTGGGCATTGCTCAGTGAGAGGTTACTTCTTTCAACGATCATATTGAAAAAATACGAAATACGACTCTCTACTCATTGTTTTATAAATTTACTGTAGCGTTGTAGTGTTTGGTGTATTATTCTATGAGAAAGTTTGTTACATTCACTCACTGACTTTGGGATCAATACTTACGTAATATTGTGTTGTGCAGGATGATGGTGTCAATGCATTTGGCATGGTGGTTTTAGTCTTCACATCTTAGAATTGTTGCTGGCCTGCTGCATACTCCAAGTTGTAACACATACAACTTATTTCGTCCTTTCCTCCATCTCACCATATCATCATGTGCACGCATGCAATATAACGTTAGGTTATGGTTGGATTTTATACAAGGTTTCAATTCATACAGGTTTTTGTTTACGTAATTGTGTCGAGGTCTCGAACTGTCCTGCAGATGAACAATTTCTATTGGAGGAGGTGGACTACCAAATATGGCACTCGAGTAGAAGTTATCACAATGAACCACATTAAAACAGTAAATTGAGTTGACGAACTAATATGGCTCAATACATAACGGCCGTACTACTGTGACCCTCATTCATTGGACGCCAAACCATCAAAACTCAATTAGCGTTTCCACTTGGCACGTTTTTAGGTTTCTTAGATTTTTGAGACACCAATCAGATCCCGTGCAACGCACGGGCGTACAACTAGTTAATTCGTAAAAACACGCATTATTCGTTTTAGTCTGAATATGTATTCGCTAAACTAAGTAGGGAATTCACACGTACGCGTATGATAAAATAAAAACATGCGTTAGCCCGTTTCACTTCGTAGAAGTCTGCAAATTAGGAACTTTTATTGTACAACACCTATCAGTGACAGTGATCCATCCGGCTAAGAGCTAATACAATAAAACGCAAAAGTTCAAATCAGGAGATAACTAGAGATCACCAACTATCGACTCAACCATCACAAACAGATCTTACAAATGGTGTAACCATGGGAACTAGCTGATACCACTACACGGGGTTCCTTCGAACATGCATACATCAGAATATGGAGACCAGAACCGCTTCACCAACAACATGCCCTTCAATTGCTTCAATCAGCTTCTCTTTCGTTACCTTTCACCACCACCCAAAAACAACAAAGAATTAACAAGAACCATGCATTGACAAATGTTGCAAAAAAAAAAAAAAAAAATGCTTCAAGCAAATCTTGCAAAACTGCAGGCCCTAAAGCTCAAGCCCAAACTCATGAAATGCAAGTACAGTATAAGGTTATATTGTTGCATACCTTGTGACCAAGATGCATCAAATCATCCAAAGCATAAAGCTTGAACTCGAACCTATGACCATGTTCTGGCAACATAGGCACACGCCAACCAGGAACCTTATGATCGTTATTCCCTTCTTGAATCTGACCATAATCACCACCTAATTCTTCAACTTTACCTGAGAATCCTTCAGGTAAACCTTTTATTGAAGGTGGTATATTATTAACAACCCAAGCAGTCCAAGGTATTACATTTGCATCAAGATCTTGAACAACTAAGGCTAAACTTTTAGTACCTTCTGGTACATTATACCATTCTAATGGTGGTGATATTTTCTTTAATGCTCCTTGACCTTCTTCTGTATACTTCCTTGGTAATTTACCTTCATGATCTATTGCTGATGACACTAACCTAAACTCATCACTTGCCATTATTGAAACCTTATATCTCTATGCTATTCTTGCTGATTTCTCAAGTTCCATACTTTATACAGTAAATTTACGAACACGTGGCT